>JARQOC010002237.1:0-28173 GCA_033576535.1 Allobates femoralis
GACCCTGGGTGCCGCGTCAAAGAATTCTTAGGGAGTATATGGGTATAGGTTGGTTTAAATGGAGAATTGTTCATGACGCCACCCCTTGTTTGCGGCTAAAGGTAGCCACCGCTGCTGCAGAACGTCTGGGGACGATGGACGGGCAGCTGGAATGTAGTAGCTCCCCAACCGTGGAGTGGGTCCCCAGGGCAGTGGATGAAGTAATTGGTAGTCTCCTGCCAGCAAGGGGATAACGTTATGCCTTGTTGTCTTGCTCAGTGGCCTTCACAGCCAGTTGCCGCACAAATAACATAGTCTCACACAGGTCTACAACTCTGTACCTGGGTTTACTCACAGCAAGCTTCAAGTTCAACAGGTCATAGATGTTACACTCTCTCAGACAAGCTCCGGCTTGTGTAGTCTATAAGAGATCTGTGCAGTATGTATGAGATTCTCAGGGGTGTGTCTGTTTTTGCCATTTACTGGACCTGTTCCTCAGTGCTCCTCTCAGCGCCTCTGCGCGCAGAGCCCTTCTCCGGCAGCCACGAGTCTTGGTGAGCGACTGGTACCTTGTCCTTGGATCCTTGTCCTGCTGCTTTCTCGGTGGATGTACCAGGTGTGAGCCACAGCTCCTATAAAGCTTTTGGCCTCCGGTTCAACGATCTGGGTATTGCACTCCCGTGCCATGTTCAGGTCTGGTCCCTGTTCGTAGACCAAACCCCTCCATCTGGTATCACCAGTCCCAGATTCGGGCGCACGGGCCACTTCAGCTCTACCGTAGCCCCTAGGGTTCCTTCCATTCACGGGACAAGCCTCGGCTGCTCAAATCCCCTGCTTCTCAGTTTCACACCGCTTTTCTGTCTCTCCTCCTCCTCCTCCTCACTCAACTCGACTTCTCGCTTTACTGTAGTGTAATATAATTATAATTCAGTTAATAAAACCTAACAATAAAAGGTAACATGTATGACATACCAATTTTATGTGCCATAATTGTGTATTCAACGCAGATATCACTTATTTTATTAAGAATAATGCAGCTCAGCACCTGACTGTTTACTTGTGTTCACTCTCTATTGTAGTCTAGCAAAGATACAGAAACAGATGAATGTGTTCACTCCATCTTCTCAAGATCAGTGAGGATCCCCCATGACCAATATGTGATGAATTGCACCTCGCAGCCCCGCTCTGACGTCTCTAATACGTCATGCATTACTGTCTCATCACTTCTGCCAACATGTAGCGTTCCGCATCCCCAGAGGATACATAAGGCAAGCTTGGAACAGTTTTACAAAGACACTCCCTGTGCACAGGCACAGAGAGGCATGAGAAGTGAGAGAGAGTTATCGATACAACTCGGAGGTGGTGAAGGGAGTGACCGACCATGGAGTTATCTGTGACGATGTTGTCTCCTGGGCCCGTGCAGGGCCGTATTTGCCATTAGGCACTCGTAGGCTCGTGCCTAGGGCGGCACCATTCTCATAGGGGGCGGCGTCTCAGCGTGTTTTTTTTTTCTTTTCTTTTTCTTTTTTTCCCAACTCCGGGCCGGCCGAGTCGCAAGCCCCGCCCCCATACCCCCCCTTCCCTTCATCAATATGGCCGCCCCGCCTGCCTTCCCGCCCTCCCACCTCAGTCAGACACCCGGAAGAGATGAGGAGAAGGAGGGGCCCGCAAAGGAGGGGAAACTTGAAGTTCCCGCTCTTTTTCCTCCTCTTCCGTGCGCCCAAGTGCTGCGGTGGTGGCACCGGCGCTGGCGGCGGCGGTGGCGGTACTGGCGGTACTGGCGGCACTGGCGGCTCCTGCACTGGTGGCTCCTGCACCCAGCCGCCCCCTCCAGGCCCAGGGAAACGAGGAAGCAGCCGGCCGGAAGCACTGGAGGATGGTGCGGCTGGCGCATCAATGTGCTCAGAGGGAGCCCGGCCAATGTGAGCACCCAGCACCAGGTGAGGGAAGTGTGAGGGAACTGTGCAGGGGACAGAGGAGAAGAGGACAAAGGAGCAGAGGTCCGAGGAGAAGAGGACAGAAACAGAGGGGCAGAAGGACAGAAACAGGGGGACAGAGAAGAAGAGGACAGAAGGGCACGGGGACAGAAACAAGGGGACAGGAGGAGAGGAAAGAGGAGCAGCAGGAGGGACAGAAGAGAGGAGGACAGGGGTGTAGGAGGACAGAGGAGCAGCAGGAGGGACAAAGGAGAGGAGGACAGGGTGCAAGAGGAGCAGCAGGAAGGACAGAGGAGGATGGGGTGCAGGAGGACAGCCGAGCAGCAGGAGGGACAGGGGAGAGGAGGACGGGTGTGCAAGAGGAGCAGCAGGAGGGACAGAGGAGAGGAATAGGGGGTACAGGAGGACAGAGGAGAGCAGGACGGGGGTGCAGGAGGACAGAGGAGAGCAGGGCGGGGGCGCAGGAGGGCAGAGGAGAGGAAGACGGGGGTGCAGGAGGGCAGAGGAGAGGAGGACGGGGGTGCAGGAGGGACAGAGGAGAGGAGGACGGGAGTGCAGGAGGACAGCCGAGCAGCAGGAGGGACAGGGGAGAGGAGGACGGGGGTGCAAGAGGAGCAGCAGGAGGGACAGAGGAGAGGAGGAGGGGTTGCAGGAGGACAGAGGAGAGCAGGATGGGGGTGCAGGAGGGCAGAGGAGAGCAGGGCAGGGGTGCAGGAGGGCAGAGGAGAGCAGGACGGGGTTGCAGGAGGGCAGAGGAGAGGAGGAGGGGGGTGCAGGAGGGACAGAGGAGAGGAGGACGGGGGTGCAGGAGAGACAGAGGAGAGGAGGACGGGGGTGCAGGAGGGACAGAGGAGAGGAGGAGGGGGTGCAGGAGGACAGAGGAGAGCAGGACGGGGGTGCAGGAGGCCAGAGGAGAGCAGGGCGGGGGTGCCGGAGGGCAGAGGAGAGCAGGACGGGGGTGCAGGAGGGCAGAGGAGAGCAGGACGGGGGTGCAGGAGGGCAGAGGAGAGGAGGACGGGGATGCAGGAGGGACAGAGGAGAGAAGGACAGGGGTGCAGGAGGAGAGAAGGACGGGGGTGCAGGAGGGACAGAGGAGAGGAGGACGGGGGTGCAGGAGGGACAGAGGAGAGGAGGACGGGGGTGCTGGAGGGACAGAGGAGAGGAGGACGGGGGTGCAGGAGGGACAGAGGAGAGGAGGACGGGGGTGCAGGAGGACAGAGGAGAGGAGGATGGGGGTGCAGGAGGAGAGGAGGACGGGGGTGCAGGAGGACAGAAGAGAGGAGGACGGGGATGCAGGAGGACAGAGGAGAGGAGGACGGGGGTGCAGGAGGACAGGAGCAGCAGAAGGGACAGAGGAGAGAAGGACGGGGGTGCATGAGGACTGAGGCTGTGGCTGGCACTGTGTGTGGTGATAATGGCGGCTGTACCGTGTGTCTGCCTCCATGCAGCTGCTGCCACCTTCCTGAGTTGGCAGGGTGTGGCATGCCAGGAGTTGTAGTTCTCCTACCTGCCTGTCCTATATGATTTCTGGTCAGTGTGTTGGGTGCTGGGTGTTGTTGTTCTTCCAGGTGGGCTCAGTGTTGTCCTGCCGCCCGTCTGTGGCCTGTCTGTCTCTTCTGGGATGTCCTCAGCTCTGTGCTGTGCACAGACAGTGTACCACCATCTCCCCAGCTCCGTGCTGTGCACAGTGTACCACCATGTCCTCAGCTTCGTGCTGTGCACAGACAGTGTACCGTACACTGTCTGTGCACAGCACGGAGCTGAGGATATGGCGGTACACTGTCTGTGCAAAGCACAGAGCTGGGCAGATGGTGGTACACAGCACAAAGCTGAGGACATGGTGGTACACTGTCTATGCACAGAGCTGAGGACATGGTGGTACACTGTGCACAGCACGGAGCTGAGGACATGGTGGTACACTGTGCACAGCACGGAGCTGAAGACATGGTGGTACACTGTGCACAGCTCGAAGCCGGGGACATGGTGGTACACTGTGCACAGCACGGAGCTGAAGACATGGTGGTACACTGTGCACAGCACGGAGCTGGGGACACGGTGGTACACTGTGCACAGCACGGAGCTGGGGACACGGTGGTACACTGTCTGTGCACAGCACGGAGCTGGGGACATGGTGGTACACTGTGCACAGCACGGAGCTGGGGACATGGTGGTACACTGTGCACAGCACGAAGCTGAGGACATGGTGGTACACTGTGCACAGCATGGAGCTGGGGACATGGTGGTACACTGTGCACAGCACGAAGCTGAGGACATGGTGGTACACTGTGCACAGCACGGAGCTGGGGACATGGTGGTACACTGTCTGTGCACAGCACGAAGCTGAGGACATGGTGGTACACTGTGCACAGCACGGAGCTGGGGACACGGTGGTACACTGTCTGTGCACAGCACGGAGCTGGGGACATGGTGGTACACTGTCTGTGCACAGCACGGAGCTGGGGAGATGGTGGTACACTGTGCACAGCACGGAGCTGAGGACATGGTGGTACACTGTGCACAGCACAGAGCTGAGGACATGGTGGTACACTGTGCACAGAGCTGAGGACATGGGGGCACACTGTGTACAGCACAGAGCTGAGGACATGGTGGTACACTGTGCACTGAGCTGAGGACATGGGGGCACACTGTGTACAGCACGGAGCTGCGGACATGGTGGTACACTGTCTGTGCACAGCACGGAGCTGAGGACATGGTGGTACACTGTCTCCCGCCGCCTTAAAATCGGTCTGTTTCTCATCCAGGAGAGTCGGATGAGTGTCATCGGTTTTTGGTCCATTTGGCATCCAACTGCTGTGCGAGTGTCCGACATTTCTCTCAGATTACATCCGTGTGCAATCCGTTCTTTCCTCAGCAGCTATTAGTGTAGAATCATTTACAGGAACATTTTACAGTGTTCTTGGTTACAGAATGAGAATGTATCAGTGAAAAAAACTGATACCTCTCGGATGGTTAGTGTGGTGTCAGTGTGCGGTATGTAATTTTGTCAGACCCATAGACTTGCATTGGTGAGTCTCGGTGTGAATTGCAGACTGTCGCAGAATGTTGCGACTTTTTTCTCATCCTGAATCTGGCTGAGAAAAAAGCGTCCGACACTCGCCAGTGCTCTCAGACATCGATTAACATTGGTCCGAGTGCAATGTGATGAAATCACACATAGCACTCATCCGAGTTTCACGCCAGTGTGTCCGTACCCTAATAATAAAATCCATATAGTAATCCTACAATGTCTGCGGGACATGGTATGGGGAGGGTTTATGGCTCAGTTAGTACACTCCATACTTCTTGTTATTAACCAGTTAATGCTCTCTTGTCCACCGCACTGCAGTGTCTAAAGAGGAAGACAACGATACAGGCAGCAAAACGGCGTCAGAGAGCCCCTGACCTCGAAATACAAGATCCTCAGATCCCGGTATTGTGACGTCATATTAAGAATAATATTTTTTGCACTTATATTACACTATGAACTCCACAGCACTTTACATACATCATCAACATTGTCCCCATTGGGGCTCACAATGTAAACCTCCTATCAGTATGTCTCTGTAGTGTGGTTGGACAAACCTTTTATATGTACTACATGATGAAATGTGGGGGGAGAAGCTACATGAAGCTTGGGGGGGAAGGCCGCGACTGGGGGGAAGATTGTCCGTAACGGGGGGAGGAGCCATGATGGGGGAGGGGCTGCAACAGGGGGAGGGGCTGTGACAGGGGGAGGGCCATGACAGGGGAGGGGCCACAATGGGGGAGGAGCCGTGACAGGGGGGGGGCGACGGCCGCTGAGAGTGCCTAGGGCAGCAGGATCTCCATATGGCCCTGGGCCCGTGGCATTACATACCTCCCATGTGGCTGCCAGAACCAAGCCTAACATAGAACCTGTCAACTGATTTATGTGCGTCTGCTTATGCCTATCGTATTACCACCTGTATTTGATATTGACCATTGTATATGTATATCCATTGTGTATGTAGTGTTTGTCTAATGTGCCCTTAAAGTGATTAAAATTTATATAATTTAATCCTGGGTTGCTATTTCATCTCCACATCCACATATCCATGTTCTCCGTTTACCATTACATACTAACAGGGTTGATTTCTGGCCTGATATAATCTTGTTGACAGATTGGGTTTATATATAATGAAGAACTGGTGGCGGACCTACCGGTCTGACAGGAGTCTCCCAGCCTGTTAGCGTTGTGAGCAAGTGTGGTGCCACGCCGGAGGTTGTGTGGATCATCTTTCCTTCTCATTGCTTTCCTGTGCCCACATGGAGAGAGGTTGTAAAACTGTGCCAGGCTGACGTATCTCCAAGAGGTGTAGAACATTACATTTTGGTGGAAGTGACTGTACCATATTGACCGTTTTAGAGATGTCAGGGTGGGGCAAGAATGTGCAGTTTGTCACATGGTCCATGAAAGATACTGAAAAAGATGAATGTGTTTACTGCATGTTTCCAAGATTAGTGAGGATCCCCCTGTGGTCAGTAATTTCAGCCACACATAGTCATGTTCAAAAGTGTTGACACACTTGAAATTGTTCCAAATAATTAAGTATTTCTCCCAGCAAATTATTGCATTACACATTTTATTTTACATATAGTTAAAACCAGACGTTTACATACACTATATAAAAAGACACATATACATGTTTTTCTCTCTATCTGACATGAAATCAGAATAAAATTTCCCGTTTTAGGTCATTTAGGATTACCATAATCTAAGGCTAGGGTCACACTTGGCATGAGTTTTTTTTAGTGCATGCGTTTCTGCATGCTTTTTTCATTTCAGCATGCATTTTTTAAGGTGTATGATGGCTCCCTGCGTTTTTGCATGCGTTTTTAAATCCATGCACTAGTGCATGCACTATTTTTTAGTGCTGTTTTAAAAACGCATGCGTTTTTTAGAAAACGCATGCGTTTTTTTAACATGGGCCCCTATGGAAAACGCACGCGTTTTTGGATGGTACTAAATGGTACTAATGTACCATGCATTTTTGCATGCGTTTTTGATGTCAGCTAAACACATGATTGCAAAAACGCACACAAAAACGCATGGTACTGTCACACATGCGTTTTTGCTATTAAGACATGCATTTTTGCTATTAGGGCATGCGTTTTTTAACATGGGGGCCTATGGGTGCGTTTTTACATGTTTTTTTAAAAATGCAGGTCTCCAAAAACTCATGAAAAAAACGCAAGTGTGACCCCAGCCTAATATATAAAGTTGAGTGTATATAGGCCCAGTTACACACACAGATAATTGTGCAGAGATTGTTTGCAGATCTCTGGTTGCATTGGACAAATGGAACAATGTGTCCATGATTTCACTGCAACCAGAGATCTGCGAATAATCTCTGCACAATTATCTGTGTGTGTAACAGGGCCTCATATGAATGTTTGTGTGTATGTGTGTGTCCACTAAAGGAATTCGCACCTACGATCATGAAAGTTTGCACAACCGCCTCATTTCACTCAGATAATGTCATAGGCTAGGGTCACGTTTGTTAATGAAATTGCGTTCACCGCATCCAGATCCGGATGCGGTGAACGCAATTGGCTTCCCACACATTTTGCAAGCAAAATGTGTGGCTGAAGCCGCAATCCAGTAACCGGATTGCTCAGGATGTGTAAACCAGAGCAATCCGGTTACCGTACAGTTTGCTCATCCCTGCTGCCGCATGCCATGTTACAACTGTTAAAAAAGCTTAAATATTAATAATAATTTTGGCCATCATGTCTCTAGGGGTGCCCCCCCCCTAGAGACATGCTACCCACTCAGGTGGGCATGTAATGTGTTAATAACTCCTGTACAGTAAGCCGGCTCCTGTCGGCTCTGTACAATTTTCTGAATGAAGCCGCCGCTCCCCTGTGAGCAACGCGCATACTATACGTAATGTATGTATAGTATATGCGCTGTCCGAGGTCCTGTACGCAGTTACAGTAGATCTTTTATAAGCCTTTCCTGGCCATCTTCCCATGCAGGCTACTCGCCTCTCCTGCTCTGAGTCTTCATACACAGTGTCCCAAGCAGGTGACAGCGGGCCTTGTTGGGCGACGAGTGCAATGTCCCCTGACCCTAGTTCTAGCCATTGTTGGTAGAATGTGTCTAGTAGTGGCCACTGCCCATGCAGGAGCAGCAGCCTCCGGTTTTCCAGCGCAGACTTGAAGTGCGTCGATAGATCGAGGCTAGTCCCCTCATGCGACGTAGCTCCACATGAAATGCCCTCCGGGGTGATTGCTGGTATAGGGTCCCTCTGGCCAGGGCTCCATGGCGACCTTCTGTGGCACCCCAAGAGCTAATGTGCCACAGAAACAGCAACACGGGTTTACTCCCCACACGACACTACACTAGAAAGTGGGAGGAGCTTAGATGGCACCTGCAAGAGTGGGAGGGGCTAATGTTGTTTACCTCAGAGCAGGAGTGACAGTTAGTCAGTTTAGTTTGAGTTAGTGAGAAGGAAGAAGAGGGAGTCTGAGTTGGAGTGGAGGTCCTGAGAGGTCTGAGGGAAGGAGTCAGAGAAACAGAGGAACACACCCGGGACAAGGAGTTACCCTGAACTCACCCCGGAGAGGCGCTTAGGACGGATAATGGATCCAATGCTGTGGCTGAGACAGACAGGACAGTGAATACCGGAATAGTGAAGGTCCACCATCTTCACTGTACCATAGCAAAGCAACACAGATGGGTTAGTGACACAGAGGATTCAAGTTGCCTAGCAGATTGGTACCCGTGAGGGGAGACAGGGCCAGCAGTTCAGCTAAAAGCAGGGCCACACACAAAGCGCAGAAGTAAGAAGCCAAGGATCCGGTCAGGGTGGGAGCAACCCGACCCCGGTAAAGACTCTGTGGACAATACTCTGCTTTACCATCTGCACAGTATAGACTTGGAAAACGACAACAAACGTGAGTGTGTGTGATCCTTGTGCTGAAACCCTACTTTCCCTCATAAACTGCCATTGCCTCCACTCTCATTATCTCTACTACTATCCCTACTTTCCTGTAACATCTATAACAACCATCACAGACTTTAATTACCACTGCCCCGGGGAACCAGGCTCTACCTGCGGGGAGCCGTTCCATCTACAGCTGCCAAACATCATCCCCGGAGGTTCTGCAGCAGCGGTAGTCACCCTGACCACAACCCGTGGGTGGCTTCACGACAAACCTAATCCCTTGTAAATACACCCCATTTACTTGTGTGAACCTGGGACACGGCCCGGACCAAGACCGCCGTGACATCCCCCAGCAGTACCCCGGTCCGGTACTGAGTACCCCGTCCCAGTGGGCTCCACAATCTGGCGTCACGAACAGGATCTACCGTGCCCTGTAACCGGGCATTGTGTGCCGTGATTAGTGACCGTTTTGAATTAGCCGCAATTGCTGGGCGCGCGGCAAGCTGAATTTAAACTGCACCACAGAGACTGTATATTTGAAAATCCGCCATTTTGCAACGCACGACGCGAGGGAAGAAAAACCGCTCACCGCTCTGATATCATCCGGAAGGGAAGAGAATCCCTGGTGCGCAGCGGAACCTTTGTTAGACATCCGGACGGAAGCGGAAGACAGGAGGCAGACCTTAACTAACTAAGGGGGCACAGGATGTCACAGCCAGCAGTGCCAAGCAGCGGCGGAACAGCCGGCGGGAATCCAGCGCCGGATCAAGGAGCAGAACCCAGCGGTGCTGCGGCGCAAGGATCAGCACCTATAATGCCGTTACTGATGCCGTATACTCCAGGGGCAATGTGGCTGCCCCAATACTGCGGTGAGCCTAATACTCTTAATGACTTTATTAGGAAGATAAAAGCTTACTATGTGATGTACCCCCTCATTGAAGCCCAACGTGTAGGAATGATTATTGGACAATTAACAGGCAATGCACAGCGGGAGGTCGCATCCTGGCTGGAAACAGATAAGGACACTGTAGAGCATCTTATCACTGGATTAAAAGCAGCATTTGAATCTACTGCTGATACCTGGGCTAAAATGAGGTTCTTTGCATGTCAACAAAAGCCTGAAGAGAGTGCCAGAGACTTTGCCTTAAATCTGCAGGAAGCACTCAAAGCACTTAAGCTAGCAGAACCTGCCTTAGCCCCGGGAGCTGACAAAATTTTAATTGGCCAGTTCATAGAGGGTCTCTTATCCCCGTCCCACAGAGGACAGCTGAGTATGATGCTCATCCAGAATCCTAAAATGACATTTGCTGAGTTAAAAGACAGAGCTATTCGTCTGCAGCAGGTAGAGGAGCCCCGGGACCTGCAATTTATTCAGGGCCCTGCAGCAGCACCTCCGCAACCGATAGCATCAGCGACATCTGCCATGTCAACGACTGCTGCTGAACACAGACAGCCTATCTCTAATGAAGCCCTCAATCAAAAGCTAGATGCCCTGACAGACACCATTATCGCAATGGCTAAAGTCATCAAGGAGCTGCGAGGATCCAAGTCTGCACCCAAGATCAAGTTTGCCACCAGCAAGGAGGATGTTCCGTGGATGAGGCCCAGGAGGTATCAAGCGACAAGAGGACGACTCAGCGACCGCTATCAGCCGGATGGACAGCCCATTTGCCGCCGTTATCAGAAACCAGGTCACTTTGCCCGAGAGTGTGCTTTAAACGGAAATTCCCTGGGCAGGCGGGCCGCTCCTCAGGTATGAACTCTAAAGGTCCTTCAGCCTGGTATGACAGAGTCGTGGGAGACCAGCGGGTGATGCCTATCGTGTTGAATGGCATTCCCTTTAATGCTTTGTTGGATACCGGGTCCCTGATAACATCAATTCCACATGTTCTTTACAAAAGGTGCTGGGCTGATTCAGACATTGATAGTGGTCCATCAGACTTTAAAATGAACGTATGGGCTAGTAATGGACAATTAATACCACAGATTGGGTTCAGAGAAATGACCATTCAGATTGGAAAGGTAGAATTGCAGAACCAGGGTATTATAATTATAGATGTTGACCGGCGAGATCGAGAGCCAGTAATGTTACTAGGAATAAATGTAATTGAAAAGTATTTTTACGAGGTAATTATTGTTTCGCAGCAGATCGCCGAGACTGCCGGAACCGGACAGCAGAGGCTTTTGCACAAAAAAATAAAAGCTCTGATGTTAAAGCGACAGGTAGAAATATCCGTAGGTGAAATCGGCAGTGTACGAGTAAGTGATCCAATACCCATTGTGATACCTCCCAAAACTGAAATGCTGGTCTGGTGTAGAGCTGCAATAGGCATTAAAGGGCGAGACTATCAAGCCCTGGTAGAACCCGTGTACTCAGACAGTAGACCTACTATACTCACAGCCAGAGGAGTGGTTGAAGTACACCGGGGAAGAGTGCCATTACGCCTATTAAATTGCGGAGAGGATGAGATCACATTACCAAAGTATGCTACCATGGCTAAGTTGTACACAGTTGATAAAAATAACATCACAGCCGTCAAGCCCTTGGACCTGTCAAGTCATGCGGATGACAATGGCTCAGGAGAGAAGCTGGAGAATTTGTGCCAAAAGCTACATGTAGGTACCAGTTCTACACCTCCCCGTCACAAGCATGGAGTATACCGGCTAGTGAAAGAATACGAGCAGATATTCAGTAAACACCTGTTAGACTTTGGGCAAATCAAAGGGGTAGAGCACACTATACCCACAGGTAACCATCAGCCTATAAAAGAAAGGTATAGACCATTACCACCAGCTCACTACCAAACCACCAAAGACATGCTCAGAGAAATGAAATCTGCAGGGGTAATAAGAGACAGTTGTAGCCCCTGGGCAGCACCTCTAGTGATAGATAAAAAGAAGGACAAGACCATGAGAATGTGCGTAGATTACCGGCAGATTAATCGCATTACACATAAGGACGTATACCCATTACCTAGGATTGAGGAGTCATTATCTGCATTAAAATCTGCTAACTACTTTTCCACCCTTGATCTGACTAGTGGGTACTGGCAGGTTCCTCTGACCGAGGCCGACAAGGAGAAGATAGCATTTACTACGCCGATGGGCCTCTGTGAGTTCAATTGTATGCCGTTCGGACTTTGCAACGCACCCGGGTCCTTCCAACGTCTGATGGAGAGCTGCCTAGGACACAAGAACTTTGAAACTGATCTCCTGTACCTAGATGACGTCATAGTCTACTCCAAGACGTATGAACAACATCTACAAGACCTGGCAGAAGTGTTTGAAGCCTTATTCAAATATCGCATGAAAATCAAGCCATCCAAATGTCACCTTCTCAAACCAAAGGTACAGTACCTGGGACATGTCGTGAGTACAGAGGGAGTAGCACCGGATACTAATAAAGTCACAGTGATAAGGGATTGGCCAAGACCTACAAGCGTGAAAGGAGTGAGGCAATTCCTGGGCCTGGTAGGCTATTATAGAAGATTCATCAGTGGATTCACGAAGCTAGCAGCCCCACTGCAAGACATCCTGGTAGGACAGTCAAGAAAGTCTGCAACCCGTAACCCTCCTTTCCAGTGGAGTGAAGAGAAGGAAGACTCCTTCAACAAAATGAAGTGTGCACTGACGGGAGAAGAGATTCTGGCATACTCTGATTACCATCAACCATTCATTCTATACACGGATGCCAGTAACGTGGGACTGGGAGCAGTACTGTCACAGAAGCAAGGAGGCAAAGAGAGAGTTATTGCCTTTGGAAGCAGAAAGCTCCGGCCTACAGAAAGAAATCCCGAGAACTAAAGCTCCTTCAAGTTAGAACTACTGCAGCAGTTTGGGCTGTAACTGAACGTTTCAAGCATTATCTGGCAGCTACAGAATGCACCATCTACACGGATAACAACCCGTTGACCCACCTGGACTCAGCAAAATTAGGTGCATTGGAGCAGCGATGGATAGCCCAGCTGTCTAACTACAATTTTGTCATCAAATATAGAGCAGGCCGCAAGAACGGGAACGCAGATGCCTTATCCCGGATGCCACACCTGAAAGACGTGGAAGAGGAACCGGAAGAGTTGGAAGAAATTGAACTACCGGCCTTTCATCTTTCAAAGGTAGACAAGTATCAACCCGGCATCTACCAAAGACAGGCAAGTCTTAACCCGTTAGCACACCATGGATGGGCTGATACCCAAGATAGTGATCCAGCTGTGAAGCTAGTGAAAGAACTGCTTACACAACAAGGTGTGTACCCTAACCAGAACGCCCCGGTGGAGACTCAACAGCTCTGGAAAGAGAAAGGCAAGTTGTTCCTGTATCAAGGGAGGCTCTGCAGAAGGCATACCAATCCAAAAACACATGAATTGGTCTGGCAGATAATCGTACCCCAGTGAGACGTCAAAATGGTCTTAGAAGCCTACCACGACGGTGCAGGTCATTTCGGATGGAAGAAGTTGGAAGTGCTCCTAAGAGAGAGATTCTACTGGGTTGGCATGAGAAATTCAATTGAAGATTGGTGTAGAAAATGTGGCCCGTGCAACCTCAGAAGAAGAGATCAGCAGAGAGCCCCACTCCAGTCCATAGTAACCAAGCAACCACTAGAGTTAGTTGCATTAGACCACGTCAAGTTGTCACCAAGCCAGTCAGGCTATGTCTATGCCTTAACCATCGTGGACCATCACTCACACTTCTTAGTGGTGGTACCGGTCAAGGACGTGACAGCGAAGACGGCTGCAAGAGCGTTTCAAACACATTTCTGTAGACCGCATGGTTACCTGGAACAAGTCCTTGCAGATCAAGGTCCAGCTTTAGAATCAGAGATTTTCCAAGAATTCTGCAATACGTACGGCTGTAAGAAGATCCGCACGACAGCATACCATCCCCAAACAAATGGATTATGTGAGAAGATGAACCATATTGTAATAGACCTATTGAAAACATTACCAGAATCTGAGAGAAATCAATGGCCAGATAAATTACCCAATTTGGTAGACTTATACAACCATGTTCCAGTGAGTTCTACAAACTGCACCCCAGCCTACCTTATGCGTGCAAGACCTGGTAAGCTACCAATTGACTTAGATATGGGAATTCTGAAACCAGACACAGAAGTTGAAGAAACCAATTGGGATACCCTACGTCAGCAACAGTATATCCAAGTACAAGAGTGTGTAGAGAAAAATCTTCAGCAAGCTAGAGCAAGACAAGAGAGAACCTTTAACCAACATGCTCAAGCAACTCCATTACAACCCGGTGAGCAAATTCTCAAAAGAAAGTGACGCACTAACAAATTGGATAATCAGTGGGAAACCATCCCATACAAAGTCTTACCATCTAATTTAGACAATGCTAAAATGTGTCTAATAAGCAAAGATTAAGGAAGAACTTCAGTAGTTGTGTCCAGAGACCATCTCAAACTGTGTCCTGAAACCCTGAAGACACCAGAAGTAATAGTACCCATACAGGTCCAACCTGTCAAAGAGAAAGAAGAT
Source organism: Allobates femoralis (assembly GCA_033576535.1). NCBI lineage: Eukaryota > Metazoa > Chordata > Amphibia > Anura > Aromobatidae > Allobates > Allobates femoralis. The sequence continues at coordinate 14,317 of JARQOC010002237.1, forward strand.
GACGTATTTCATACGGTGCTAGGAGATTTCCCCAAAACATGGCCAAATTACTATGGAGCAGTTGTAGTACCAAAGATTGCTTTCCCTCCAATGGTGGAACCAACACCAGAACCCGTATTACCCGAAGAAGTCCCGAGACCTGAAGAACTGGAAGTAGAATCCATAGAGGAAGAATCAATTCCTGGTCCCAGTGAGCTTGCCAGTCCTACAGTCAGATCTCCATCTACCATAGTACCAAACACTACAAGTAGGTACATGTCCACCAGCACCAATAGGCTACATGCAAGCAGTATACCCGTTTTACGCAGATCAGAGCGTAGTACCAGAGGTCAGTTACCAGCTAGGTACAGGGATTAAAAAGCCAAATTAATTGTAAAATGTAATAATGTTTTTGCAAATGTACATAGTAAATGCAACGTTAAAAAAGCCCAGTACCTACAGCGACTATCCTGCATGAGCTTCTTGCATATTTTTCGAACTTTTTCCTTTTATTTTTTATGGACCATACTACCAAGGACTGGTTGTGGTATAAACTTTCTTGTATATATTCATCAGCCCGGAGGCAATTGACTAAACCCCTGGAAAGACTGCTTATTTTGAATTTTTGGACTCTTTTTGAACTTTAGTGATTTTTGTACTTTTTACTTTTAAGTCTCTGTAAATATTAATTGTATTAACTGTTTGCTTATTTATTTTCCACAGTCCCGGAGTACTGTCTTTAACTAAGGGGGAATGTGGCACCCCAAGGGTTAATGTGCCACAGAAACAGCAACACGGGTTTACTCCCCACACAGTACTACACTAGAAAGTGGGAGGAGCTTAGGTGGCACCTGCAAGAGTTGGAGGGGCTAATGTTGTTTACCTCAGAGCAGGAGTGACAGTTAGTCAGTTTAGTTTGAGTTAGTGAGAAGTAAGAAGAGGGAGTCTGAGTTGGAGTGGAGGTCCTGAGAGGTCTGAGGGAAGGAGTCAGAGAAACAGAGGAACACACCCGGGACAAGGAGTTACCCAGTACTCACCCCGGAGAGGCGCTTAGGATGGATACCGGATCCGATGCTGTGGCTGAGACAGACAGGACAGTGAATACCGGAATAGTGAAGGTCCACCATCTTCACTGTACCATAGCAAAGCAACACAGAGGGGTCAGTGACACAGAGGACTCAAGTTGCCTAGCAGATTGGTACCCGTGAGGGGAGACAGGGCCAGCAATTCAGCTAAAAGAGGCAGCAGGGCCACACACAAAGCGCAGAAGTAGGATGCCAAGGACCCGGTCAGGGTGGGAGCAACCCGGCCCCGGTACAGACTCCGTGTCAATACTCTGCTTTACCATCTGCACAGTAAAGACTTGGAAAACGACAACAAACGTGAGTGTGTGTGATCCTTGTGCTGAAACCCTGCTTTCCCTCATAAACTGCCATTGCCTCCACACTCATCATCTCTACTACTACCCCTACTTTCCTGTAACATCTATAACAACCATCACAAACTTTAATTACCACTGCCCCGGGGAACCAGGCTCTACCTGCGGAGAGCCATTCCATCTACAGCTGCCAAACATCATCCCCGGAGGTTCTGCAGCAGTGGTGGTCACCCTGACCACAACCCGTGGGTGGCGTCACGACAAACCTAATCCCTTGTAAATACACCCCATTTACTTGTGTGAACCCGGGACACGTTCCGGACCAAGACCGCCGTGACATCCCCCAGCAGTACCCCGGTCCGGTACCGAGTACCCCGTCCCAGTGGGCTCCACACTTCTCTCTGGTCCCACTTCCCTGGCATGAGCCTCCCCTAGAGCTCCATTCTCCTAGGTCTTCCTCACAGCAGAACCTCTCCCTCCAACTGATCTAACTCCTCCTCCTCATCCTCTCTGCTTTTCTTACTTTCTGTCCCCACCCCCTCTGCCTATTCCTTCGTCCAGCCTGAAGATGGGGCCCTCCCTCTCAAAAGGGTCTGCCCAGATCCCGAAGTCTGAAGTTAGGATGGGTGTTAGGTGCAGGTGTGTGTGTGTCCCAAGTTTGCGTCCCCTCCTTACCTGGGAGTGGGATACCACACTTATGGCTTAGGTGCAGTACCTCTGTGGCGACCAGATGGCAGGGGAACCACAATAGAAAAGACAGCTTAAGCATGTCTATGAAACATTCAGGGAAGTTTTCCAAAGGCACGGACTTCTGGAAAATGGTCCAAAGAAATAATATGACTTGTCAATAGCGATTTAAACTATCACAGGTACCAATGCTCTAAGTGAAAAAGCACATAGAGCACTCATACATAAAAACTGACATGTAGATGAACCTTTAAATTGATATCAGTCCGACTATTAAGTAGTTTCCAAGGGCCATAAATACGCCATACATTTCTCCTTCAATGTTGAGTGCCATTTAAAGTTATTAATAGTTATGACCTGGTGAACATGCAGTATCATATTTATGAGATGGAAATGTATCAATTTCCTTCTTTGAAAATAGCAAATAATGTACAAAAAAAGTTAACACAATCATAGATTGTGATTCAGAGATCTCTCCTTCACTCCCCACATCTGATCACTCGCTCGCTCATGTCACCTACACCTCAAAAACATCTCTAGAATTCGACCTTTTCTTATTGTTGACTCTGCAAAAACTCTAATTATCGCCCTTATTCATTCTCATCTGGATTACTGCAATTCTCTACTAATCGGTTTCCCTCTTACTAAATTCTCACCTCTCAAATCCATTCTGAATGCAGCAGCCAGGATCATATTCCTGTCCAACTGCTTCACTGATGCCTCTATCCTGTGCCAGTCATTGCACTGGCTGCCCATCCGCTACAGAGTATAATATAAAATTATCACTGACCCACAAAGCCCTCCACAGTTCTGCACCTCCCTACATCTCCTCCCTCACCTCTGTCTATCGCCCAAATGTGCCCTCCGTTCCACAAGTGACCTAAGACTGACATCATCTACAATCCGTACCTCCCACTCCCATCTCCAAGACTTCTCATGAGCTGCATCAATTCTCTAGAATGGATTACCAAGAACAATGCAATTAATTCCAGTTATCTATAGCTTTAAGTGAGCGTTAAAAACACATCTCTTTAGATTAGCCTACCACCTCACCTCATCTATGTAAATATTCCCATTCTGTCCTTCTCCAAATCTGGCCTATTGTATCATCTTTCTACACCCCCATGCATTATATAGCACCTTATCTGTACTGTACTGATCCCTGCTGGTGACCAGTTCATGCAGCATTATGTGAATCCCCTTATGTATTATATTGATAGCTGGACCATATATGACAGCATTTGTTTACTATTACCTTTTGTGTCTCCCCTATTTCCTCATAGATTGTAAGCTTGCGAGCAGGGACCTCACTCCTAATGGTCTCATTAATTAATGAATTTATTTTTTGTCTCATATTGTCTGTATTGTATTATATTTGTATGGTCTCACATTGTATTGTATTTTATCATATTGTTGTATTGTATTTTATTATATATTATGGTATTGTATTGTATCGTGTACCCTCTGACTTTTAAAGTGCTGCGGAATATGTTGGTGCTATATAAATAAAAAATATTATTATATATTATATATATAAGGTATCGATTAAAGGGGTAAGTAATCCAATCTCATGGATTTGCCATAAATGTCTAATAAATATAGGTCCCTCCTATGAGAGGATACAGGGAGGCAAATTTTTGAAAATGGTTCCCTATGTCCGCCACCCTGAATCGAATGTCAATCGTGCATGCGCAGCTCTGTCCATTCACTTCTCAAGGAGTTTTAAATATTACTACTCAAGAGATACACCCAGAACAAGCTTGTGTGACCTGATAAAACCCCTGTAACAGAAATTGTCCACACCTACAATTTTGTATGTATTAATTTTGCTACATACTAATGCATATACATCTGAAAATCTGTTGTTTGGAAAATGAAAAAGCTTAGATGGCACTGTTTCATTTCTAGACAATCAGACATGGCCAGCCAGGGCAGTACTGTGACAGATTTATTTTTTATTATTATTATTATTTATTTATAGAGCACCATTGATTCCATGGTTCTGTACATGAGAAAGGGATACATACAAACAAGTTAAAAATACTATGAATAAACTAACAGTGACAGACCGATACAGAGGGGAGAGAGGACCCTGTCCTTACGGGCTTATATTCTACAGGAAAATGGAGAGGGAGACAGTAGGTTGGGTCTGCTCGGGTGGTGGTGGAGCGCCAGGTCCGATGGTGGTGGAGCTCCGGGTATAGAAGTGAATTGATGGAGCACCGGGTCCAATGGTGGTGAGGTGTCACTTTGGTCATTGCAGACTGTAGGCTGTTCTGAAGAGATGGAATTTAAGGTTCCGCTTAAAGGATCTGAGTGTGGGGGACAGTCAGACGTTTTGGGGTGAAGAACTCCAGAGGATGGGGGATGCTCGGGCGAAGTCTTGCAGACGGTTAGATGAAGAACGTACAAGAGTGGAGGAAAGGAGGAGATCTTGGGAGGATCGAAGATTACGAGTTGAATGATATTGGGAGATTAGTTCAGAGATATATGGGGGGACAGATTGTGAACAGCTTTGTGAGTCAATGTTAGTAGTTTGAATTGGATACGCTGGGGAATTGAAAGCCAGTGGAGGGATTTGCAGAAGTGGAGGAGCAGCGAGGAGGCAGGAGGATTAGTCGGGCAGCAGAGTTAAGGACAGATTGGAGAGGTGCCAGAGTGTTAGCAGGAAGGCCACACAGGAGGTTGCAGTGTTCGAGACGGGAGATGATGAGGGCATGCACTAGTAGTTTAGTAGATTGATTGTTGAGGAAGAGACAGATTCTGGAAACATTTTTGAGTTGGAGGCAGCAGGAGGTGGCGAGAGCTTGAATGTGTGGTCTGAAGGACAAGGCAGAGTCAAGGGTTACTCCGAGGCAGCCGACTTCAGGTACAAGGTAATGTGTGATATCATTTATTGTGATAGATAGATCAGGTAAGGGAGGTGTGCGTCCTATGTGTCAGCAAGACATTAATCATATTGTTGAAATGGAAAGAAATACAGGCTGTTGTACCAATACGGTCACATATGATGTCTATGGGCATCATGTATTATTAGTCTTATTTGTACAAAACATTAGCTCTCATTGTAATGGTGCTCTGGGGACTCAGACATGTATTTTCAAGGTAATTCGGCACTTTTGTCAAATTTGTCACAATAAGGATGCAGCATTATGACAGATCTATCACGATACATGTATAAGGGAGACCAAGTATGCAACACACAGAGAAGTGACTCGGTGGTGACGTTACACAATATTAATTGCTGTACCAAAAGTGGGGATGGCACATAAACAGCAGTTAATGTTGCAAATGATTACAATAAAGTCAAAGTTAATAATGCACAATAATCAGCGATACAATTAACATGTATCTACAATAAACACAAATCTCCTCTGAACATACTACTACCACTAGTGCCCACTTTCTTATACAACAGGGAGTACTTTTAGATTAACAGCTTTCTATAGACAACCCACAAAGTCTGGGGTATTAAGTCTTCTGTCCTTTTTACCTTTGCAGTATTCAACCAACCAGACATATTTCCATGGCTTATCACCAAGGGCACTTGGTAAAATATATATGGATGATGCCTTTGAATATTACCTTGAAAATACATGTCTGAGTCCCCAGAGCACTATTGCAATGAGAGCTAATTTTTTGTACAAATGCGACTATTAATATATGACCCCCATAGACATTATATGTGACCATATTGTTACAATCGCCTCTATATCTTTCTACTTCGACAATATGATTAATGTCTTGCTGACACATGGGCCATTAAGTGTCATAGAGGTAGAGCAAGGAGTGTATTGTTACACCAAAAAGACAGCAACCTTGTTCAGAAACTAGTATGGTGAGCTTTGATGCAGTTTTCTCTTTTGACAAAACCATGAACAAAGAAAAAGGAAAGTGTAAATTATCAAAAACTGCATCAAAACTGTACTGTGTGAATGTGGTACAATAATCTCAAGGGTAATGGGAACGTGTCGCTGGATTCATTCTTCCCAAAGCAATTCCAGACAGATATATTTTTCTCTACAATGATCAGGTGTTTTCAAGTATGCTCTGAAAATCCATCCAGAGACTATAAACAAAGATGACACTAGTACTGTACTGCCCCAAGCAGGCTCTTTGCCCCTCCGCTCCATGTGATTGACAGTTCTCTCCCCTATGTGTACTTAGTGGGAAACCTGTCAATCACCTGGATGGCATCAGACTAGTCTTGTCTTTGGCTGTGATCTATGGCTGGCTCTTTAAACTATTTTCTCCCCCTAAATCCTGAAAAATTTCAGAAAGAAACACACAGTTCTGCTCACCATTAATGGCACCACTTCATCTTTTTCATAGACTGACTGTACAATATCTTCGTACAAAAACTACTAGAAAAAAAGCAGCATCAGAAAAACTCACCATCCATGCCAAAGACAGAAAACCAAAAGCACTTACAGGACGCAGTCAGAGCCCAATTGTGGAGCAAGCCCAGCTGCTGGCTGATGAGTCGCCTCTACCAGCAAAATGTGGGAGGCGACCTGCCATGCATACACTAGGCCTGCATAGAGCACCATTCACACTGATACATATGATGCAGAGTGTCTGAAAGCTACCCAACCGCTCCGCTGCCTGAGTATTGGGCCGCACAGTACGATGCTTCTGCACCACTGGATGAACGGCGCCCTTATGGGCCCACCTGCGCCCTGGATGGATAAAAAAGTGCAAAAGTTTTTTTATATGATAAATAAAAAACCTTTATAGATGGGATTTTGGTTCATGTGTTGGCCCAAGACATTTAAGCTGATGACCCACGATCAAGGGATCCCATGCTCACCAGTCCTAACAAAATTGTACAAAAACTACTAGAAAAAAAGCAGCATCAGAAAAACTCACCATCCATGCCAAAGACAGAAAGCCAAAAGCACTTACAGGACGCAGTCAGAGCCCAATTGTGGAGCAAGCCCAGCTGCTGGCTGATGAGTCGCCTCTACCAGCAAAATGTGGGAGGCGACCTGCCATGCATACACTAGGCCTGCATAGAGCACCATTCACACTGATACATATGATGCAGAGTGTCTGAAAGCTACCCAACCGCTCCGCTGCCTGAGTATTGGGCCGCACAGTACGATGCTTCTGCACCACTGGATGAACGGCGCCCCTATGGGCCCACCTGCGCCCTGGATGGATAAAAAAGTGCAAAAGTTTTTTATATGATAAATAAAAAACCTTTATAGATGGGATTTTGGTTCATGTGTTGGCCCAAGACATTTAAGCTGATGACCCACGATCAAGGGATCCCATGCTCACCAGTCCTAACAAAATTGTACAAAAACTACTAGAAAAAAAGCAGCATCAGAAAAACTCACCATCCATGCCAAAGACAGAAAACCAAAAGCACTTACAGGACGCAGTCAGAGCCCAATTGTGGAGCAAGCCCAGCTGCTGGCTGATGAGTCGCCTCTACCAGCAAAATGTGGGAGGCGACCTGCCATGCATACACTAGGCCTGCATAGAGCACCATTCACACTGATACATATGATGCAGAGTGTCTGAAAGCTACCCAACCGCTCCGCTGCCTGAGTATTGGGCCGCACAGTACGATGATTCTGCACCACTGGATGAACGGCGCCCCTATGGGCCCACCTGCGCCCTGGATGGATAAAAAAGTGCAAAAGTTTTTTATATGATAAATAAAAAAACCTTTATAGATGGGATTTTGGTTCATGTGTTGGCCCAAGACATTTAAGCTGATGACCCACGATCAAGGGATCCCATGCTCACCAGTCCTAACAAAATTGTACAAAAACTACTAGAAAAAAAGCAGCATCAGAAAAACTCACCATCCATGCCAAAGACAGAAAACCAAAAGCACTTACAGGACGCAGTCAGAGCCCAATTGTGGAGCAAGCCCAGCTGCTGGCTGATGAGTCGCCTCTACCAGCAAAATGTGGGAGGCGACCTGCCATGCATACACTAGGCCTGCATAGAGCACCATTCACACTGATACATATGATGCAGAGTGTCTGAAAGCTACCCAACCGCTCCGCTGCCTGAGTATTGGGCCGCACAGTACGATGCTTCTGCACCACTGGATGAACGGCGCCCCTATGGGCCCACCTGCGCCCTGGATGGATAAAAAAGTGCAAAAGTTTTTTATATGATAAATAAAAAACCTTTATAGATGGGATTTTGGTTCATGTGTTGGCCCAAGACATTTAAGCTGATGACCCACGATCAAGGGATCCCATGCTCACCAGTCCTAACAAAATTGTACAAAAACTACTAGAAAAAAAGCAGCATCAGAAAAACTCACCATCCATGCCAAAGACAGAAAACCAAAAGCACTTACAGGACGCAGTCAGAGCCCAATTGTGGAGCAAGCCCAGCTGCTGGCTGATGAGTCGCCTCTACCAGCAAAATGTGGGAGGCGACCTGCCATGCATACACTAGGCCTGCATAGAGCACCATTCACACTGATACATATGATGCAGAGTGTCTGAAAGCTACCCAACCGCTCCGCTGCCTGAGTATTGGGCCGCACAGTACGATGCTTCTGCACCACTGGATGAACGGCGCCCCTATGGGCCCACCTGCGCCCTGGATGGATAAAAAAGTGCAAAAGTTTTTTATATGATAAATAAAAAACCTTTATAGATGGGATTTTGGTTCATGTGTTGGCCCAAGACATTTAAGCTGATGACCCACGATCAAGGGATCCCATGCTCACCAGTCCTAACAAAATTGTACAAAAACTACTAGAAAAAAAGCAGCATCAGAAAAACTCACCATCCATGCCAAAGACAGAAAACCAAAAGCACTTACAGGACGCAGTCAGAGCCCAATTGTGGAGCAAGCCCAGCTGCTGGCTGATGAGTCGCCTCTACCAGCAAAATGTGGGAGGCGACCTGCCATGCATACACTAGGCCTGCATAGAGCACCATTCACACTGGTACATATGATGCAGAGTGTCTGAAAGCTACCCAACCGCTCCGCTGCCTGAGTATTGGGCCGCACAGTACGATGCTTCTGCACCACTGGATGAACGGCGCCCCTATGGGCCCACCTGCGCCCTGGATGGATAAAAAAGTGCAAAAGTTGTTTATATGATAAAAAACCTTTATATGCGTCCTGTAAGTGCTTTTGGTTTTCTGTCTTTGGCATGGATGGTGAGTTTGACTGTACAATATCTTCAGAAAAAAATGCTAATATACCAAAGTTATATCCTCAGGATTTTTTATTTAGTGGTTCAAATTAATAAAACAATAAACATTGTTTGTCAACTTACAGGTTGCAATTTCAAAGAAGAACAGAGTAAATAGCATTTGCAGTAATAAAGGACCTTAATTAATATTTGGTTGCAAACCCTTTGGCATTGATGACACCTCCAAATATTTGTTGTAGCCATCTATACGCCTCTTGCACTTCTCAGCTGGTATTTGTCTTCCTTTGCAGTTTGTTCTTGCTCTTGAATGTTTGCAGGTTCTTTGCCCAATGACAGATTTCAGCTCACCCCAAAGCTTTTCAATAGGATTGAGATCAGGACTCATTGTTGCCATTTTAAAATAGTCATTTTTTTCTTTTCCAACAATTCCTGTGTACTTTTGGATGTGTGCTTTGGATCATTGTCTTACTGGAGGATCTATGTTCTTCGACTCAAATCAAGTTTACTTATACTGGGTAGGACATTTTGCTCTAAAGTTTATTGATAATTCTCTGATTTCATGATACCTGTGATACGGTCAATGCCTCCAGTACCCGACACAGCAAAGCAACCCCACAGTATTATGGATCTTATATCATGCTTTACTGTTGGTAGGGTGTCCTTTTCCTTATAAGCTCAATTGCACCATCTGTAAACAAACCTTTGCTTTGCATTGCCAAAAAGGTCAATTTTTGTTTCATCTGTTCACAGAACATATTACCAAAATGATTGTGGTTTCTACAAGGTACTGTTTGCAAAGATCATTTATTCCTTTTTATGTCTGTTCTTTACCACTAGTTTCTTTCTTGACCTTCACCCAAAAATCTCTGCTTGCTTTAGTGAGAAGCGTATGGTGCTTGTTGAACCCATGACCTCAGACTGTTCATGGTTGGCCTTCAGGTCTTTTGATATTTGACGTGGCGTTTTTTCCATCATTCGCTTCAGCTTTCGAAAACATCTCTTGTTAATTTTCCTCTTTCCCCCATGTCCAGGGAGGTTCTTGATGGTTCCTTGCTTGTTATTTCTTAATAACATTGCACACTGTTGAAACTGGGATACCAAGGTCTGTGGAGATGGCATACTCTTGGGAAGTCTTGTGTTTGTTAGTAATAGCAGTTCTGATGTCCTGAGACACTACTGTCACAAAAGAAAACAGCCTAACATGTGGCTTTTACAAACACTGAAGTCACCATTCATTGGCTAATTCATGTCACATGGGCAATGGCTATTGTGATTCTCATTTGTGGTTTAACAAAGGAGAGTCAAAATGTGTTTCCATATTAATTTAATGTAAAGGTGCCAATGCCAGTGTCCCAGCAAGCTTTATGTTTTTCTATTCCTCCCTCCCATTGTTTTTTGTTGTAAATTGTTGTTTATGATTTGTTCTTTTGTATTAATCATGAGTCTCAATATACAAAAATGCTGTTTAACTTGGTCCATATTTTTCAGGAAATCTTCCAAATCTTCTACTTAAATGGAACCTGTCACCCCCAAATCACCTCATAAGCTATTAAAAGCTGTCCCTAGAGCATATTCACACTTACCCTACACTCCTTTTAGCTCCTAAATGCAGCTAGTGAAAATGAAGATAAATGTTATTACACTACCTCATTAGTGATGATAATTAGTGACTATGGTATGCATAGTCACCCAGGCAGGCTCTCTCTCTTCCTAATATCACGCCTCAATAGGCGTGATCTTCAACTCTGATTCAAATGCGCGCCTCCCCGCTCTCCTCTGCCGGCCGGGCAGCTGTGTGCGGCTGTGTGACGCGAATCGCGTCATTTCCGGCTTCGGGTGACGTATGTACACCCGCGCCGCTCTGTTATGCCTCCAGCACGCATGCGCAGTGCGGGGCTTGAAGCTAAAAGAGCGGCGCAGGTGTACATACGTCACCCGAAGCCGGAAATGACGCGATTTGCGTCATACAGCCGCACACAGCAGCCCGGCCGGCAGAGGAGAGCGGGGAGGCGCGCATTTGAATCAGAGTTGAAGATCACGCCTATTGAGGCGTGATATTAGGAAGAGGGAGAGCCTGCCTGGGTGACTATGCATACAGTTTTCACTAATTAACATCGCTAATGAGTGAGTTTAATAACGTTTATCTTCATTTTCACTAGATGCATTTAGGAGCTAAAAGGAGTGTAGGGTATGTGTGAATATGCTTTAGGGACAGCTTTTAATAGCTTAGGAGGTGTTTTGGGGGTGACAGGATCCCTTTAAACTTCATAGTGTCAATAACGATGAGCAGGACTGTACCAGGCTGCATTTGTGTATCCATGCCTGTCCATGGCTGTGCAGCATGAATTGAGTGACAGGTTCCATTTAACATGTTTGGGTCTTTATGTGCAATTGTAGATGCCTTTTTTTCTATTTGCAATAAAAAAACAAAACAAATATAAATGTACAACAAACAAACCAAAAACACACAATAGGGGATACACATGTGGGTAACGCCACAGTTACAGCATGATGAAGAATACACAATAGGACACAAGAATAAACTATGTACAAAACCGAAACAGTTGGAATTTTCTAACAACATTTTCAGCTCTAAAAAGACAATTGTGGCAAAACATGAATGTATTTATGTACAAATAAGGCTTAGTATATACTGAATACAGCCACATGCATTCATTAATGTATGCCACAAGTGTGACCTTCCTGCATATTTGAGGGGGTGGCATTTATCTCCTCTTTTCACTCCATTGAAAAGTGTAGTCACCTGCGTTTGTCAAAAGAATGGCAGAAAAATGTGTTCATTGCGAACTGGGGAATGCACTGGAAGTTTTTTCAAGTGTATACACCAAGCACAGTGGAGAAAGAGTGTGAAAATAGTGTACAAAATATATGTATGATACCTGTCACCAGTGGCGTAAATAGAGTCCGAAGAGTCCCGATGCGAAATTTGTACCTGGGACTCCCCATTCCCCCGTGCGCCCACATTGCTCAGATGTATGAGGCCTATTTAATGTTCTAAATCCTATAAAGACTCACAAATTGACCCTCTCCCCTTCATTATGTATTAATGTCCCTCATCCTGCTATATATGGTCCTCCTCCTGGAATACGCCTTTATCCTGGTATATATGGTCCTCCATTATTATAAATGCAGCCTCACAGCCCTCCATATAGTATAATGCTGACTCAAAGCCTTCCATATAGTATAATGCAGCCTCACAGCACTCCATACAGTATAATAAAGCCTCACAGCCCTCCATATAGTATAATGCAGTGTCACAGCCCTCCATATAGTACAATGCAGCCTCACAGTCCTCCAGAAAATATAATGCAGCATCACAGCCATTCATATAATATAATGCAGAGTCACAGCCCTCCAGATAATATAATGCAGTGTCACAGCCCTTCATATAGTATAACACAATAATGCAGCCTCATAGCCCTCCATATAGAATACATCCTCCCCTCACAGAAACACTGCCCCATGTACAACCTGCCCCACTCACCCAGTCACACTGCCCCTGTAGAGCCCCACACACACCAAGTCACACTGCCGCTGTACAGCCTCAACACCCAGACACAGACACACTGCCCAATGTCCAACCACCCACACAGACACACACAGACCCACTGCCCACTGTACAGCCCCCCCCACACCAGTCACACTTTCCCACTTTGTACAGCCACCCCACATACATACACAGACACACACACAGACATACTGCTGCCTGTACAGCCCTCTCCACCACACACAGACACACAGACACCTACACTCCCTCCCCCCTTCCTCTCTCCCCCTTCAAAAGCTGTGAAAGGTGCTTCGGCTCCTGAATTGAGCTCACATTCACAGCTCCTGCCGGCAGCTCCATCCTGACTGTGATGAGGTCACATGAACTCATCACACTGCAGCACGCAGTGGCCGCGGGAGTTTTAAAGTTACAGTGCCTGCCAGTCTTCCGGCGGCTGTGAACAGCCGCCTGGGGACAGGCCGGGCAGACCTTAGCGCATTGACATTGCTGTGCATCCTCAGGGACGCACATCGATGTGAAGCAGGTGCAGGGGTCACAGGGGCCGGCAGGCGCCGGGCACCTGTACCTCCAGGTCCTGTCGCACTTGCAATCCCTGCAACCACGGTTGTTATGCCACTGACAGGGGGATATATACAATATATTTACGGTGTACAGGAGGATCGGGATCTATATATACAGTGTATAGGGTGACCGGGGATATGTTATATATATATATATATATATATACAGCGCACAGGAGAACCGGGGATATACATGTGTACAGGGTGATATATACAATATATTTACACAGTGTACAGGGGGACCTGAGATATATATATATACGGGGGACAGGGACACACACACAAACTCAGGGATACCCACACAAAGACACATACACACACTCGGGGACACATACACGCACTCAGGGAAACACACACTAAGGGACACACACACTCAGGGACGCACACCTTCTCCGGGACACTCAGGAACACATACAGGGATACACACAGACACAGGGACACTTCTCACTGGTACACTGGCACCACTTTCAGCCTGAAGGTGTCCCGATGCTGCCAATGCATGTAGCACGGCACAAATCTCACCTCCCTGGCCCAGATGCCGTAAGTGTACTCTGATGCTGTCCCATCCAATCACAGGCTGTGAGCT
>JARQOC010002238.1:0-28162 GCA_033576535.1 Allobates femoralis
ATGACACCTTGTTGCGGCCCAGACGACTCTCCGCCCCGGTCCGAGCGATATTATTATAGGCCACGCCCAGACCGCTGAAGTTCCCGCCTTCTTTCATCACCTCCCAGTAATGGACGCCTTGTGAGAAGCCCTGCGAGCAGAGGAGCTGCGAGCAGCTGAGGAATCTCTGCGCACACTCCGGGTAATTCTGAGGAATCTCACACACCGACAACCTGGTGAACCCCTCAGACAGCAAGATCTTCCTATGGACAGTGTTAGGATCCACAAACAACTGCCGCGCATCTGGGGACGAGAAAGACGGGGACACAATGAGGATACCGGACCCATGTATCAAATTCAAAGTCAAAGAAACTTTATTGTCAAGACTAAATACACATTAGTTTTGCCAAAGCAAGTACAAAAGAGATAGGGACTGTGTGCAATGGGTAGGAAATATAGGGAAGGTGGATGGGGGCTGTAGGATGTATCTGCCCTCCATATACTGATATACCATTATTACATATCGCCCTCCCTATACTGATATATCATTATTACATATCGCCCTCCCTATACTGATATATCATTATTACATATCACCCTCCCTATACTGATATATCATTATTACATATCGCCCTCCCTATACTGATATATCATTATTACATATATGCTTCCCTATACTGAAAAAAACTGCACAGCACTCAAGATATAGTGTGAACTGGTGCAAGCTGCGATGGTGGAACAAACAACTAGAAAAATTCACTGCAGCACTCGGTTACTACCAAATATGTACATATGCTAACAAGCGATTTATATATGAGGAAAAAATTAAAAACTTATGTTTTTATAAAAAACCTCAATATTCTCATCTTATTATTTACTAAGGTTCTTGGTACATATATTGGCCAATGTCTGTTTGCTCATCAACCACTCCACGGTGACCTTAGATCTGATGAGTCCTACGCTGACATCCCTGTCCTCCCTATCCCACTTCTAAGTGGGTTTCTTCACCTGGGGGCAATGAGGGTGCAAAGTGTAGCTGTGAAGCCAGCAACCCCAGGTGGTCTGTGATTGAGATGGTGTCCTCCCACTTAGAAGTGGGATAGGGAGTGACAAGCAGGACAGGGATGTCAGCGTAGGACTCATCAGATCTAAGGTCACCGTGGAGTGGTTGATGAGCAAACAGACATTGGCCAATATATGTACCAAGAACCTTAGTAAATAAAAAGATGAGAATATTGAGTTTTTTTCTAGTTGCCTCCCTATACTGATATATTATTAATAAGGTCCTCTCCAGTTTCTCGGGGAGGGGAGGGGAATTTCTCGGTTTGTGGTCTAATATGTGATTTTACAGTTTTCTTACTTATTAGAAGCTGCTCTCTGGTCTCTGGAATCCGAGGCGCTGGTTTCTCTGGGATCCGGGGAGCTGGTTTCGGGCGTGGTGCCCTCTCTGTAAATGAAAAAAATACTGTAAAAATAATGCCATATAGTAGAAAGGATTCTGCTACCTGCCCCAAGATATACCACCTACCTCTACTACCTGCCCCAAGATATACCACCTACCTCTACTACCTGCCCCAAGATATACCGCCTACCTCTACTACCTGCCCCAAGATATACCAACTACCTCTACTACCTGCCCCAATATATACCAACTACCTCTACTACCTGCCCCAATATATACCAACTACCTCTCTACTACCTGCTCCAATATATACCACCTACCTCTACTACCTGCCCCAATATATACCACCTACCTCTCTGTCAAGAACTTACTCAAGACCTGCAGCTCTCTGGGGCCCTCTTATCCTGCTGGCCAAGCACGGTATTGACAGAGGATAAGCAATGGAGCCCAGCTGCTCTAATTTATGTCGACTATTGTGGCATGTGATATGACAGGATGTATATATACCACCAGTTCCTGCTAGGAACGTATATATACCTCGATCCAGTCACCCTCAGGCCCACAATATCACAAATACAAAAATGATGCTGCAACCACCGATCTCTTTCAGGTGGATCGGTAACCTGTTTGGTAATGTGAAATAGCGGGAGGGGCGTGTCAACTCATCATAGAACATGAAGAACAAAACTAAGCAAATTTATTAATTTTACTCCAGAAATTTGGCAGTGTTTACAAAAAGATAAAAGATATCACAAAAGAGACAATTTACATATATGCATAAAACAGTTTGTCATGAAAATGAATATTGCTCATGATTTTTTCTGCAGAGACAGATCTACTCCCTCATCCCTCCCCCCTTTTTTTTTAGCTGGTTTGTAAGTAGTTTACAGAGAAACACTGTTGGCCCCCCCCCCCCCACCCAAACTATTTACGATGGGTCGTAAACCCAGAGCCAGAGCTGGACAACCCAGTCCAAACCAGTTTTTTTTTTCTACCAAAGAAACCAAGTCCTTTGTCTAAAAGTCACCGTGGTTTCAATATCGAATTTAAGACGACCCGATCATACCACAAACACATAATGCATATTTTTAGATTACTTGCCGTATTATGTATTCAATGATGTATTTTGTACAGTCATACAACGATCAGGAACCTGGGAAGGGATTGCTGGCATTCCAAATAAGACCACCAAGTCATATTTGGTATCAAACTTCTCAGAATCACCTGACCTGGAAAATGAGCCATATCTCATGTCTGTGAGCCAACCCCATCTCTAGATATGGAAAAATGGGGATTCATTAAGCCTGGTGAGAGAGGATGGCTCAGCAGACACGCCTACAAAGGAGGGCTCACGTTGCGAAGGGGGGTCAAGGATTTCTCCTGGTTAATAAAAGCAAAGAGGACATTTTTGGGGGATTCTGCTCTCGAGGTCTGACAGTCAACACCAGCTGTCGACAGAATCGTACCATCCAGGAGAGGGGCCTCCTCCAAGAAACTAAGTACCAAGCCTGACTAGGTCTGAACCTTCTTTTTATCCCTTTTATTTTTCATAACTGTTTATTCATACATGTAATTTGTCTCTTATATAATATGCTGTACATTCTTTGTAACCATTGCCCTATTTCGGAGTAAACTATTTTAATTTACTAGCTTCGATCTCCTTGTCCTATGACTATTTCTCACGACCTCCCTGCTCGTTTTTTTTACGCTATCGCACAGGTTACCGACCCACCTGAGAGAGGTCGGTGGTGGCAGCATACTTCTGTATTTATGTGATATTGTGGGCGCGAGGGTGACTGGATCGAGGTATATATACGTTCCTGGCAGGAACTGGTGGTATATATACATCCTGTCACATCACGTGCCGCAATAGACAACATAAATTAGGGCAGCTGGGCACCTTTCTTATCCTCTGGCAGTACCGGATTTGGCCAGAAGGCTAAGGGGGCGCCAGAGAGCTGCAGGTCCTGACTAAGCTAATCCTGACAATTGGTGGCAGCGGTGGGATCATAGGACATTAGTGATCTGGTTTGAGCAATCATTCCTCTCACTAAAAACTTGCACAGTTCTTACAAGAACTCTGCACAAAAGTTTTGAAGATCGAACTCAGTGGTTATTAGATCTGAGACAATACTGTGTGTGTAGCAGTTTCCCTCCCCCGTTTTTCTTTCTATTTTTTATTTGGCAAAGGCTGTTCATTGATATGGCCGCCCAATACAAGAAGAAGAACCTGCAGACTCTGATCAACCTCTGCAAGCAAAGAGGGATAGAGACTGCCGACAAGTCCAAGGATATGCTGGCTCACGCATTGGCGGAGCACGACGGCGCAGACTGATGAAGCACCCGATCAAAGACAGAGTCCACCTCTGACAGGCCAAGCAATGCCAGTTCTTGCACCGGAGATGCCCTCTGGAGGTGCCAGCAATACCGGTTCTGAGGAGTCCATGGACTTGTCTTTACAAATGGCCTTACAACAGCTGGGAACAGGCGATCCCAATCAGCGCCGGCAGCTTATTGTTCAGTTCCAGCAGGCTGAGAGAGAGGCTGCTGAACGCCGGGCTGAGAGAGAGGCTGCCCAGGCTGAGAGAGAGGCTGCTGAACGCCGGGCCGAGAGAGAGGCTGCAGAACGCCGGGCTGAGAGAGAGGCTGCAGAACGCCAGGCCGAGAGAGCGTTCAGGCTTCAGATGGCCCAAGTAGAGAGGGGTATCAATCCTCAGACAACCCCCTCCCAGGACACAAATCTAAGGAGACCGCGTTTGGAAAACTTCCCTGTGATGGAGAAGGACACGGACTTAGATACTTTCCTTCGGGGATTTGAGAAAACCTGCAGACAATACAATCTACCCCGTACGCAGTGGGCATTGTATCTAGCCCCAGGACTGAGAGGCAAAGCTGCGGAGGCGTTTGCTGACCTCCCACCAGACCTAGATGGTGACTATGATGCAATCAGAGAGGCTCTGATCAGGAAATACAACCTGACTCCTGAGGTGTACCGTAGAAAGTTCCGGAACCTCCAGCGTGGACCCCACGACAGCTATAGTGATGTGGTCCACGGGCTCAGAACCAACTTTGAGCAGTGGATTCAAGGACTGAAAGTGACCACCTTTGAGCAGATAAAGGATCTGATGGTGAAAGACCAGTTCCTGCATCTTTGCCCCACGGAGGTGCGACAGTTCGTGATGGATCGAGAGCCACCAGATGCGAACAAAGCAGCGCAGATCGCAGACACCTACGAGGCCAACCGGAGACCAGAGGGACGGAAGCCGATCATCACCAACTGGAAGGGGGGTAAGCAGATGACCACCATCCCTGCCCCTGCCAGCCGACCTTCTGGAGGCCTTGGCCCCCCTGCCAACCCCACTCGGCCGGTATCTGATCTCCGCAAGTGTTACTCCTGCAACCAGACCGGTCATCTCAGTGCCACTTGCCCAGAGAAGCAGAGGAAGAATCTACCACCCAAGGTTCCAGGGCAGAAGGCATCAGTTTTTTTTGTGGGTGGGTCGGTTGGGAGGGCCTGTGAAAATTTGCAGTCTGTCACTGTGGGGGACACTGTCACTGTGGGCCTCAAGGACACTGGGGCCGAACGAACCCTCATCCGACCTGAACTGGTGTCCACGGAAGAGTTTATCCCAGGAAAGACTCTGACTGTCACCGGGATTGGGGGCGTCCGCTGTCCCCTGCCAATGGCCCGGGTGTTTATTGATTGGGGTGCGGGGAGTGGGGTGAAGGAAGTGGGGGTGTCTGAAAACTTGCCCACAAATGTTTTACTGGGGACTGATTTGGGGAAAATGTTCGCTTATTATGTCCCTGACTCCCCTCCCCGATCTGATATGGGTAATAAGGTTAATGCTAATGAGGGGAATGTCAATGCTTTAACTGAAGATGTTGATGATGATGATAATGATGTTGATGATGATGATGACAATGTATCAGGAGGTACAGGAGAACTCAGCCATGTCACTCTGCGGGGTGATATTGCTGAGGATCCCTTACCAGGAGCAAGGGTTAGTGCTAAGGGTGATGGGAAGAGCCCCAGGGCCCTTGAAGCAGGGAGTGCCATGCAGCTGATCAGTGTCACCACAGACGGTGACCTGGCTGATGGTAGCTGCCCCATGATGAGTACTGCTCCTGAGGTAACAGGGGATGATGGGGAAGTAGTACCCACAGCCAGGAAGGCTGATAGGACGGTGTTATTCCCCGGGGAGACGGCCTACATAGCCGCCGTCACCCGCAGTCAGAGTGCCCCGAACGCCAGGAACCCCCTGCCTTCTGGACCCTCCTCAGCCAGAGGAATAACCGAACCGGTTCCGGACCCAGAGCAGGTCCCAGAGAGTCCCGAGGAGGATGTGGCCTTAAAGTCCCTCCTGGCTGCCTCCAGCCAGGAGTTTCAGGCAGCTCTGCATACAGATGCTAGCCTAGAGACGTTAAGGATCCTCGCCAGTAAGCCCCCCTCCGAGACGGATAAGGAGAGGGTATTCTGGGACCAAGGGAGGTTGTATCGGGAGACCGTGCCCGGTACACCCCAACAGGATTGGCCTAGAGAACGACAGCTGGTCGTTCCCTACCAATTCAGGGATGAGTTGTTGCGGATTGCCCATGAGATCCCCCTTGCTGGACACTTGGGGGTTAGCAAAACCAAGGCCCGGTTGTCGCACCACTTCTATTGGCCCAAAATGGGGACAGATGTGAAAAACTACTGCAGCTCCTGTATCACGTGCCAAAGAGTGGGAAAGGCAGGGCCGGCTCCTAAAGCACCCCTGAACTCTTTGCCAGTGATAGAGGAGCCTTTCCAGCGGATTGCCGTGGATATCGTGGGACCACTGCCCATACCCAGCAATTCTGGAAAGAAGTACATCCTTACTGTGGTAGACTTTGCTACCCGGTATCCAGAGGCAGTAGCTCTGTCGTCAATTAGGGCAGATAAGGTGGCGGATGCCCTGTTGGCCATCTTTTCCCGAGTAGGATTTCCCAGGGAGATGCTTACCGACCAGGGGACCCAGTTCATGTCTGGCATAATGAAGGCCCTCTGTAAGAAAATGCAGGTGCAGCATCTGGTATCAAGCGCATATCATCCTCAAACCAATGGTTTGTGCGAACGCTTCAATGCGACCCTCAAACAGATGTTGAAAATGCTGGTTGAGTCCCAGGGACGCGACTGGGAACGTTACCTCCCACACCTGCTATTTGCTTACCGAGAGGTCCCACAGGCCTCGACAGGGTTCTCTCCCTTCGAGCTCCTGTATGGCAGACGGGTCCGGGGACCCCTTGGTTTAGTAAGAGAATCCTGGGAAGAGGAGCAGAGCACCCCAGGAGTGTCCATCGTGGAGTATGTCATGCGTTTCCGTGACAAAATGCAGACCTTGACGCAGTTGGTGAATGTCAACATGGCGCAAGCCCAGGCTGACCAGAAGCATTGGTACGACCAGAACGCCCGTGAGCGGACCTACCGGGTGGGTCAGATGGTGTGGGTGTTGGTCCCCGTACCAAAAGACAAGCTTCAGGCAGCCTGGGAGGGCCCTTACGTCATTCACCAACAGCTCAACTCAGTCACCTACGTGGTCACCCTCGACCCCGAGCGGGGTAGGCGGAAGGCCTTTCACGTCAACATGATGAAGGCTCATCAAGAACGTGGGCCTTGTGTCCTACCGGTCTGCAACCTGCCCGAGGATGGGGAGGAAGATCCCCTCCTGGACATGTTGGCCCAAGCGAAGGCCAGCGGGTCCATTGAGGATGTGGAGATAAGCACCTTGCTATCCACAAGCCAGCGGTCTCAGATGCGAGCGGTGTTGGAATCCTTCCAAGTCATGTTCACCAACATACCTGGAAGGACGGCGGCGGCGGTCCATGAGGTGGACACCGGTAATCATGCCCCACTCCGGCGGACAGCCTATCGAATCTCCGACGAGGTGCAGCACGTCATGCGCCAGGAGATCGATGAGATGCTGAAGTTGGGAGTGATTACCGAGTCCAAGAGCGCGTGGGCCTCACCTGTAGTCCTGGTGCCAAAGAAGGACCGGACCACCCGATTCTGTGTGGACTACAGGGGGCTCAACGCTATCACGACCTCCGATGCCCAACCAATGCCACGCATTGAGGAGTTGCTGGAGCGGTTAGCTAGTGCAAGCTATCTCTCCATTATGGATCTGAGTCGGGGATATTGGCAGATTCCCCTGAGCCCTGAGGCCCGGGAGAGGTCCGCCTTTATCACCCCCTTTGGATTATACGAATCCACGGTCATGCCATTCGGCATGAAAAATGCCCCGGCCACTTTCCAGAGAATGGTTAACTCCCTGCTCCTGGGACAGGAGAGGTACGCGGTGGCGTACCTGGATGACATTGCCGTCTTCAGTCCCACCTGGGGGGATCACCTCAAGCATCTGCGGCAGGTGCTCGGGCGCATCCGCCAGGCAGGCTTGACCATTAAGCCAGGAAAGTGCCAGATGGGCATGAACGAGGTCCACTACCTGGGGCACCGGGTAGGCGGGGGCACGCTGAAACCAGAGCCCGGGAAAGTGGACGCTATCGTGTCCTGGCCCACCCCCAGGACCAAAAAGCAGGTGCTGTCCTTCTTGGGCACTGCAGGGTACTATAGGCGCTTCGTGCCAAACTATAGTAGCCTTGCGAAGCCTCTCACAGACCTCACCAAGAAAAACCTACCCCATGCAGTCAATTGGACCGAGGCCTGCGAGGTCGCCTTCCAGGCTCTGAAGACGGCCCTGAGCAGTTCCCCTGTGTTGAGGGCGATTGACGGCAAGCAGCCATTCCTAGTACAGACTGATGCTAGTGAGTTTGGCCTCGGAGCTGTGCTCAGCCAGGTCGACTCAAGGAACCAAGAGCACCCAGTGTTGTACCTCAGCCGAAAGCTCCTCCCGAGGGAAGTGGCCTATTCCACGATAGAGAAAGAGTGTCTGGCCATAGTATGGGCTCTGCAACGCTTACAGCCCTACCTGTACGGGCGCCCCTTCACTGTCGTGACCGACCACAACCCCCTGAGCTGGCTGAACTCCCTGTCCGGTACCAACGGGAGGTTGCTACGCTGGAGCCTCACGCTCCAGCAGTACGACTTTACCGTGCAGCACCGAAAAGGCAGTGAGCATGGCAATGCCGATGGGCTATCCCGGAGGGGAGAGCCCACAGGGACACGCTTGGAGGAGTACCGAGAGGTTCTTCCTCCATAGCGTCATCGAAAAGGGGGAGGTGTCATGAAAATGAATATTGCTCATGATTTTTTCTGCAGAGACAGATCTACTCCCTCATCCCTCCCCCCTTTTTTTTTAGCTGGTTTGTAAGTAGTTTACAGAGAAACACTGTTGGCCCCCCCCCCCACCCAAACTATTTACGATGGGTCGTAAACCCAGAGCCAGAGCTGGACAACCCAGTCCAAACCAGTTTTTTTTTTCTACCAAAGAAACCAAGTCCTTTGTCTAAAAGTCACCGTGGTTTCAATATCGAATTTAAGACGACCCGATCATACCACAAACACATAATGCATATTTTTAGATTACTTGCCGTATTATGTATTCAATGATGTATTTTGTACAGTCATACAACGATCAGGAACCTGGGAAGGGATTGCTGGCATTCCAAATAAGACCACCAAGTCATATTTGGTATCAAACTTCTCAGAATCACCTGACCTGGAAAATGAGCCATATCTCATGTCTGTGAGCCAACCCCATCTCTAGATATGGAAAAATGGGGATTCATTAAGCCTGGTGAGAGAGGATGGCTCAGCAGACACGCCTACAAAGGAGGGCTCACGTTGCGAAGGGGGGTCAAGGATACCAATTGTCAGGATTAGCTTAGTCAGGACCTGCAGCTCTCTGGTGCCCCCTTAGCCTTCTGGCCAAATCCGGTACTGCCAGAGGATAAGAAAGGTGCCCAGCTGCCCTAATTTATGTTGTCTATTGCGGCACGTGATGTGACAGGATGTATATATACCACCAGTTCCTGCCAGGAACGTATATATACCTCGATCCAGTCACCCTCGCGCCCACAATATCACATAAATACAGAAGTATGCTGCCACCACCGACCTCTTTCAGGTGGGTCGGTAACCTGTGCGATAGCGTAAAAAAAAACGAGCAGGGAGGTCGTGAGAAATAGTCATAGGACAAGGAGATCGAAGCTAGTAAATTAAAATAGTTTACTCCGAAATAGGGCAATGGTTACAAAGAATGTACAGAATATTATCTAAGAGACAAATTACATGTATGAATAAACAGTTATGAAAAATAAAAGGGATAAAAAGAAGGTTCAGACCTAGTCAGGCTTGGTACTTAGTTTCTTGGAGGAGGCCCCTCTCCTGGATGGTACGATTCTGTCGACAGCTGGTGTTGACTGTCAGACCTCGAGAGCAGAATCCCCCAAAAATGTCCTCTTTGCTTTTATTAACCAGGAGAAATCCTTGACCCCCCTTCGCAACGTGAGCCCTCCTTTGTAGGCGTGTCTGCTGAGCCATCCTCTCTCACCAGGCTTAATGAATCCCCATTTTTCCATATCTAGAGATGGGGTTGGCTCACAGACATGAGATATGGCTCATTTTCCAGGTCAGGTGATTCTGAGAAGTTTGATACCAAATATGACTTGGTGGTCTTATTTGGAATGCCAGCAATCCCTTCCCAGGTTCCTGATCGTTGTATGACTGTACAAAATACATCATTGAATACATAATACGGCAAGTAATCTAAAAATATGCATTATGTGTTTGTGGTATGATCGGGTCGTCTTAAATTCGATATTGAAACCACGGTGACTTTTAGACAAAGGACTTGGTTTCTTTGGTAGAAAAAAAAAACTGGTTTGGACTGGGTTGTCCAGCTCTGGCTCTGGGTTTACGACCCATCGTAAATAGTTTGGGTGGGGGGGGGGGGCCAACAGTGTTTCTCTGTAAACTACTTACAAACCAGCTAAAAAAAAAGGGGGGAGGGATGAGGGAGTAGATCTGTCTCTGCAGAAAAAATCATGAGCAATATTCATTTTCATGACACAGTTATTAAAGGTAAAGGGATAAAATTAGGAAGACTAAACCTGTGCCACGTGGTGGCAATCTCAGATTCAGTGGAGGGGGACCACACCCCAGAAATTGTGTATAATTCCACCATGCAGCGATAGTGTGGTTTTGATTTTAAGTTTGGCCCTAAAATACAGAAACACCCCCTTTTCTGACCTCACATCTATGCTGTTCCCTTGAAAAAAACACCCACCGTCAAAGCCATGAAAACTCCATCTTTCCATATCTTTGGCTTGGACGCTCCCACGTCAAAGATATGGACATATGTTATGAACCGATGACTTAGGAGTAACATCAGATTCCACAGAAGTCGTTGGTAACTATACTTACCGCAATTCCTGACTACACACCGCGACTAGAAGTAGCTGTGGGATGTAACTAACCAGACCTAGACACCTCTGCACAGCCGGAGAACTAACTGCTCCTAAAGATGGATGTAGGAAAAGCTATCTTGCCTCAGAGCAGAACCGCAAAAGAATAGCAAGCCCCCCACAGATATTAACTGGGAAACAAGAGAAGGAAAAACAAACGCAAGCAGTGTAAAATGTTTAGCTAAAGAGGCCACACTAGCTATATAGGAAAGACAAGATAGAATACTATTGCGGTCAGTATAAAACACTATAAAAAAAACACCGACAGCAGATAGTACAAAAATTACCCTGAGTCTCTAAGACTCGGCGCCCTCTATATCTGCAGACTTCTATGAATCAAATGCCAGCAGAACTGGAAATAACAGATAGTAGTGAATGGTAAAATTCCTAGGAAGAAAACTTCCTATCTGAGAGCAGATAAACAAATATACAGACTAGACTGCAAACCCACATCTCAGAATAAGACAAAACATAAGCAGATCCTTAAGCAAACAAAAGTGTGCCACAAAATATCAAAAAATCATTCACTTATTTTGCAAAGATCTCCACAGAGCAGGAGAAACCAGAGAGATGTGAACTCCTCAAGGAACCAAAGACAACTGGCAAGGATTGATCCACTTCAAACCATTATATGCTCCAAGAACCAGATTGCCAATTATCACCATCACCTGTGAAGCCCACACAGTCAGCTGCATCACCAGCAACAACCACCGGAGGGAGCTCCAATGAATTCACAACAGACATCATGTTTTCCATTGTGAGTTTTGGTGCTGTTTGACTACAAATATGATATGTCTGTGGTGTGCTGGTGGTCAGAACTCATTTCCCCAGTTCCTGACAGCTTTCCAGAAATCTAAGTGGTAAAATTAGATCGGCAAAAATGTAAGTAATTCAAAAATATGATTTATGTATTTGTGACATTAATGTGCATTACTAAATTTGACATTGACAGTTTGTAACTGCAGACAAAGATGTTCTGGAGGGAAAAGAAAAACCAGTACAAACCAGCTGGCTTTTAGCTAAGCTCAGGTTTATGGCTTGGCCTAGTCATAAACATTCCTGACTAAGGGGAAGCAGAGAGATCTATGCAGTTCCCCTACAAACGAAAAAGGGGCGGAGAAGTAAACCAGCTCTGGCTGTCTTTTAAATCATCTTAAAACAATTAAAAAAATTATTTACCTCTCTACTATCTGCCCCAATATATACCACCTAGCTATCTACTACCTGCCCCAATATATACCACCTACCTCTCTACTACCTGCACCAATAAATATACCACCTACCTCTACTACCTGCCTGCTAACCTTACACGTCTCATCACTAGCTCACTCCCTATGTGTATGGCTTTCATACCGGGTAAAGGAGGGGCACTGCCATCACGAGCTGGAGGGCCAGGCATCTTCTTATTCTTCATTTTATCTGAAATGTTATTTCACAGGTCAGGAAAATGTCACAATCTAACCCCAAACATAGACATCATCCATCATCTATATCTCCAAACACTGCCATCATCCATCATCTATACCTCCAAACATTGCCATCATCCATCATCTATACCTCCATACACTGCCATCATCCATCATCTATACCTCCATACACTGCCATCATCCATCATCTATATCTCCAAACACGGCCATCATCCATCATCTATACCTCCAAACACTGCTATCATCCATCATCTATACCTCCATACACTGCTATCATCCATCATCTATACCTCCAAACACTGCCATCATCCATCATCTATACCTCCATACACTGCCATCATCCATCATCTATACCTCCAAACACTGCCATCATCCATCATCTATACCTCCAAACACAGCCATCATCCATCATCTATACCTCCAAAAATGGCCATCATCCATCATCTATACCTCCATACACGGCCATCATCCATCATCTATACCTCCAAAAATGGCCATCATCCATCATCTATACCTCCATACACTGCCATCATCCATCATCTATACCTCCATACACTGCCATCATCCATCATCTATACCTCCAAACACTGCCATCATCCATCATCTATACCTCCAAACACTGCCATCATCCATCATCTATACCTCCATACACTGCCATCATCCATACCTCCAAACACTGCCATCATCCATCATCTATACCTCCATACACTGCCATCATCCATCATCTATACCTCCATACACTGCCATCATCCATCATCTATACCTCCATACACTGCCATCATCTATACCTCCAAACACTGCCATCATCCATCATCTATACCTCCATACACTGCCATCATCCATCATCTATACCTCCAAACACGGCCATCATCCATCATCTATACCTCCAAACACTGCCATCATCCATCATCTATACCTCCAAACACTGCCATCATCCATCATCTATACCTCCAAACACTGCCATCATCCATCATCTATACCTCCATACACTGCCATCATCCATCATCTATACCTCCAAACACTGCCATCATCCATCATCTATACCTCCAAACACTGCCATCATCCATCATCTATACCTCCATACACTGCCATCATCCATCATCTATACCTCCATACACTGCCATCATCCATCATCTATACCTCCATACACTGCCATCATCCATCATCTATACCTCCAAACACTGCCATCATCCATCATCTATACCTCCATACACTGCTATCATCCATCATCTATACCTCCAAACACTGCTACCATCCATCATCTATACCTCCAAACACTGCCATCAGCTATACCTCCAAACACGGCCATCATCCATCATCTATACCTCCATACACTGCCATCATCCATCATCTATACCTCCATACACTGCCATCATCCATCATCTATACCTCCATACACTGCCATCATCCATCATCTATACCTCCATACACTGCCATCATCCATCATCTATACCTCCATACACTGCCATCATCCATCATCTATACCTCCATACACTGCCATCATCCATCATCTATACCTCCATACACTGCCATCATCCATCATCTATACTCCTCCATACATGCCATCATCCATCATCTATACCTCCATACACTGCCATCATCCATCATCTATACCTCCAAACACTGCATCATCCATCATCTATACCTCCATACACTGCCATCATCCATCATCTATACCTCCAACACTGCCATCATCCATCATCTATACCTCCATACACTGCCATCATCCATCATCTATACCTCCAAACACTGCATCATCCATCATCTATACTCCAAACACTGCATCATCCATCATCTATACCTCCAAACACTGCCATCATCCATCATCTATACCTCCAAACACTGCCATCATCCATCATCTATACCTCCAACACTGCCATCATCCATCATCTATACCTCCATACACTGCCATCATCCATCATCTATACCTCCAACACTGACCATCATCATCATCTATCCTCCTACTAACACTGCCATCATCCATCATCTATACCTCATACACTGCCATCATCCATCATCTATACCTCCATACACTGCCATCATCCATCATCTATACCTCCATACACTGCATCATCCATCATCTATACCTCCATACACTGCCATCATCCATCATCTATACTCCATACACTGCCATCATCCATCATCTATACCTCCAACACTGCCATCATCCATCATCTATACCTCCAACACGCCATCATCCATCATCTATACCTCCAACACTGCCATCATCCATCATCTATACCTCCATACACTGCCATCATCCATCATCTATACCTCCAAACACTCCATCATCCATCATCTATACTCCAAACACGCCATCATCCATCATCTATACCTCCAAACACTGCCATCATCCATCATCTATACCTCCATACACTGCCATCATCCATCATCTATACTCCAAACACTGCCATCATCCATCATCTATACCTCCAACACTGCCATCATCCATCATCTATACCTCCAAACACTGCCATCATCCATCATCTATACCTCCATACACTGCCATCATCCATCATCTATACCTCCATACACTGCCATCATCCATCATCTATACCTCCAAACACCCATCATCCATCATCTATACCTCCAAACACTGCCATCATCCATCATCTATACTCCATACACGCATCATCCATCATCTATACCTCCATACACTGCCATCATCCATCATCTATACTCCATACACTGCCATCATCCATCATCTATACCTCAACACTGCCATCATCCATCATCTATACCTCCAACACTGCCATCATCCATCATCTATACTCCAAACACTGCATCATCCATCATCTATACCTCCAAACACTGCCATCATCCATCATCTATACCTCCAAACACTGCCATCATCCATCATCTATACCTCCAACACTGCCATCATCCATCATCTATATCTCCAAACACTGCACTCATCTATTCACTATACCTCCAAACACTGCCATCATCCATCATCTATACTCCAAACACTGCCATCATCCATCATCTATACCTACACTGCCATCATCCATCATCTATACTCCATACACTGCATCATCCTCATCTATACCTCCATCACTGCCATCATCCATCATCTATACCTCCATACACTGCCATCATCCATCATCTATACCTCCAACACTGCCATCATCCTCATCTATACCTCCAAACATGCCATCATCCATCATCTATACCTCCAACACGCCATCATCCATCATCTATACTCCAAACACTGCCATCATCCATCTCTATACCTCCAAACACGCCATCATCCATCATCTATACCTCCATACATGCCATCATCCATCATCTATACTCCATACACTGCTCATCATCATCTATACTCCAACACTGCATCATCCATCATTATACTCAAACATGCTACCACATCTATACTCCATACCTGCATATCCATCATTATAACTCAACACTGCCATCATCATCATCTATACCTCCAACACGCCATCATCCATCATCTATACCTCCATACACTGCCATCATCCATCATCTATACCTCCAAACACAGCCATCATCCATCATCTATACCTCCAAACACTGCCATCATCCATCATCTATACCTCCATACACTGCCATCATCCATCATCTATACCTCCATACACTGCCATCATCCATCATCTATACCTCCATACACTGCCATCATCCATCATCTATACCTCCATACACTGCCATCATCCATCATCTATACCTCCATACACTGCCATCATCCATCATCTATACCTCCAAACACTGCCATCATCCATCATCTATACCTCCAAACACTGCCATCATCCATCATCTATACCTCCAAACACTGCCATCATCCATCATCTATACCTCCATACACTGCCATCATCCATCATCTATACCTCCATACACTGCCATCATCCATCATCTATACCTCCATACACTGCCATCATCCATCATCTATACCTCCATACACTGCCATCATCCATCATCTATACCTCCATACACTGCCATCATCCATCATCTATACCTCCAAACACTGCCATCATCCATCATCTATACCTCCATACACTGCCATCATCCATCATCTATACCTCCAAACACTGCCATCATCCATCATCTATACCTCCATACACTGCCATCATCCATCATCTATACCTCCATACACTGCCATCATCCATCATCTATACCTCCATACACTGCCATCATCCATCATCTATACCTCCAAACACTGCCATCATCCATCATCTATACCTCCAAACACTGCCATCATCCATCATCTATACCTCCATACACTGCCATCATCCATCATCTATACCTCCATACACTGCCATCATCCATCATACTCACATCACCTCCATACAATCTCCATACATGCCACATCCCTCTCTATACCTCCATACACTGCCATCATCCATCATCTATACCTCCATAACACGCCATCATCCATCATCTATACCTCCATACACTGCCATCATCCATCATCTATACCTCCATACACTGCCATCAATCCATCATCTATACCTCCATAACACTGCCATCATCCATCATCTATACCCAAACACTCATATCATCTATACCTCCATACACTGCCATCATCCATCATCTATACCTCCAAACATGCCATCATCCATCATCTATACTCCAAACACTGCCATCACCATCATCTATACCTCCATACACTGCCATCATCCATCATCTATACCTCCAAACACTGCCATCATCCATCATCTATACCTCCAAACACTGCCATCATCCATCATCTATACCTCCAACACTGCCATCATCCATCATCTATACCTCCATACACTGCCATCATCCATCATCTATACCTCCATACACTGCCATCATCCATCATCTATACCTCCAACACTGCCATCATCCATCATCTATACCTCCAAACACTGCCATCATCCATCATCTATACTCCATACACTGCATCACCACATCTAACCTCCAACACTGCCATCATCCATACCTCCAACACTGCCATCATCCATCATCTATACCTCACCTGCCATCACATCCTTCTCCAAACCCCATATCCTACATACCTCCTACATGCCATCATCCATCATCTATACTTACACGCCAATCCTCACATCCTCAAACAGCATCTCACATTTCCTCCAAAACGCCATCACCACCCCCCATACATGCCATCCCATCTCTTAATCCCTGCCATACCTCTTTACCTCCATACACTGCTACCATATTTCTCCATATGCCATACTATTATACCCTAAGCCATCATCCCATCACTCATAATGATTACATTTTAAATGATCATCCTATTATACTCATAATGATTCCTTCTAATTTACCTCTCCAACACTGCCATCATCCATACTATACCCCAACACTGCCACACCATCTCTAACCTCCAATCTATCACATCTATACCTCCATACACTGCCATCATCCATCATCTATACTCCAACACTCCACATCCATCATCTATACTCATACACGCCTCCCATCATCTATACTCCAAACATGCCATCCACATCATACCCAACACTCCATCAATCCACCCCTAACTAATTACCTACACTGCCATCAACCACATCACTCTATCCTCAATGCCATCATCATCTTACCCGCCAAACCCATCATCCAACTCTTATACCTCCAAACGCCATCCATCTCAACTTACCTTCCCCTACCAAACTGCCATCTCACATACTAAAAGCACCAAACCATAACCATCATCCACATTATACCTCCATACACTCCACATCCATCATCTATAACCCTATCCAAACCCCATCACCATCATCATACCTCCAAATATAACACGCCATCTCCACTACCCCAACAGCTCATCCTCATCTATACCTCCAACCTGCATCACCTCTCTATACTCCATACACTCATCTCATCATCATACCTCCAAAACGCACACCATATCTACCTCCAACCTGCATCATCATCACTATACCACAGCATCCATCATCTATACTCCAACATGCCATCATCCTATCTAACCAAACACACCCTAACCACACTCTATCAATTTACCAAACATGCACATCCCATCTATACCTAACTGCATATCCTCATCTATACCAACACCCATCATCCATCATCAACCAACCGTATCCATCACTATACTCCAAACATCACACCATAACTATTTTATACCTCCAACACGCCATCACCATTTAAACCCACCCCCCACCTGCTCTCCATCATCTATACTCCACATGCCCATCATCATCATCCTCCATCCTGCATCATCCATCTCTACCAAACACCATCCCACATTATACTCCAACATGATCACCTCATCTATACCTCCACACTGATCACATCTATCCAACTGCATCATCCATCACTATACCTCCAAACCGCATCACCATCATCATACTCCACAGCACATCCATCTCATACTCATACACTCACACCATCATTAACCTCCATACAGCCACACCATCACATACCCCACTGCATCATCCATCATCACCCAAACACGCCATCACCACACAACTCCAACCGCATCACATCATCTATCATAGACAACTCCAAACAGCATCATCCATCCATACTCCAACACGCCACATCTATACCTCCAACACGCCACATCACACATTAAGAAAAATACCCAAAGCCTCCCACACTTACTCCACACATCCAACTACCCAAGCCACACCACACTAACCTCCATACACGCATCACCACATCTACCCAAACACGCCATCACCATCTCATACTCCAATCCTACCATCACTACCTCCAACACTGCATACATCATCATACCCATACACTGCCTATCCTCATCTATACCTCCAACACCATACCCATCTCTAACCCCCATCTACCATACACGCACATCCATACATTAAACTCATACATTTCTTGCAAATCCATCATTCTACCCCACCGCATATCACATAACCTCAAACCCCATATCCTCATCTTACTCTACATGCATTCCATCTAACTCAACGCATTCACATCTACCTCCAACCGCCACATCCTTACCTCTACCGCAACCTTAACCCACCTGCCACATCCTTCATACTCCAACTGATCTCCATATTATACTCCAACCAAAATCCCCCCCCCACACACCCCCCCGCCACCCCCCCCCATACACTGCCATCATCCATCATCTATATCTCCATACACTGCCATCATCCATCATCTATACCTCCATACACTGCCATCATCCATCATCTATACCTCCATACACTGCCATCATCCATCATCTATACCTCCATACACTGCCATCATCCATCATCTATACCTCCATACACTGCCATCATCCATCATCTATACCTCCATACACTGCCATCATCCATCATCTATACCTCCATACACTGCCATCATCCATCATCTATACCTCCATACACTGCCATCATCCATCATCTATACCTCCATACACTGCCATCATCCATCATCTATACCTCCATACACTGCCATCATCCATCATCTATACCTCCATACACTGCCATCATCCATCATCTATACCTCCATACACTGCCATCATCCATCATCTATACCTCCAACAGCATCATCCATCATCTATACCTCCATACACTGCCATCATCCATCATCTATACTCCATACACTGCCATCATCCATCATCTATACCTCCATACACTGCCATCATCCATCATCTATACCTCCAAACACTGCCTCACATCCATCATCTATACCTCCATAACACCATGCCTCATCTATCCTCCAAACACTGCCATCATCCATCATCTATACCTCCATACACTGCCATCATCCATCATCTATACCTCCATACACTGCCATCATCCATCATCTATACCTCCATACACTGCCATCATCCATCATCTATACCTCCAAACACTGCCATCATCCATCATCTATACCTCCATACACTGCCATCATCCATCATCTATACCTCCATACACTGCCATCATCCATCATCTATACCTCCATACACTGCCATCATCCATCATCTATACCTCCATACACTGCCATCATCCATCATCTATAACTCCATACACTGCCATCATCCATCATCTATACCTCCATACACTGCCATCATCCATCATCTATACCTCCAAACACTGCCATCATCCATCATCTATACCTCCGGCGACGCTTTGGCGATGTTTCAGGCGACGTCGCTGTTGGGGTGTCTAGAAACCCCAGTATGGATCCTGTAACATGGGAGCCTGTGGCTCCCATCGCCTGTAACATTGCCAGTCGCGATGTTATATGGGGTGATGTGTACACATCGCCTGAGAGTGGTTGCCTGGTTTTACAGCAGCGCTCTGAAACCAGGCGACCGCTCTCAGCCGATTTTTCGGTGCAAAATCGCCACTTTACACGGGGCGACCCGCCGCCGATGACGCTGATGATAGGCCACGCCCCTGCGTCGCCTGTGAAATCGCCGGCGATGTCACCTGGTGTGACGGTACCCTAAGTCTCATACCGTGAGGTGTGGAGGTTTTGTCCTCTGTTCCGGATGTGTTTGGCATTTTCTTAGTTTTGTTACCTATAAAATAATATTTTATGTCAGTGATGTCATCGTGCCCCTCCACGTTACATAGTGATGATGTCACAGTTTTTTAGATGATGATGTCATTCCGCTTTGGATGATGATGTCACTGTCATTTGAATAATGATGTCACGGTTTTCTGATGATGTTACCGTCCCCCTCCCTATTCTACTGTGATGATGTCATAATCATACAGATGATGATGTAACCTCCCTCTGGATGATGATGTCATATAGGACATAACCCCCATTCCTGTAAAGTGATGACTCACTCTTGGGGGTCTTCTCCTCGGGGGGTGCAGGTGACGTGTGGTCCCACCATTTTCTGGTCTCCTCTGTAAGAAATAAATTAATCTCTGAATCCCAAGTACAGGAGAGGCTGAGCAGGGGGATCTATCGGGGGCCGTGGCGGGGGGGATCTATCGGGGGCCGCGGCGGGGGGGATCTATCGGGGGCCGCGGCGGGGGGGGGGGGGGCGTCCTACCTGCCTCTGGTCCCGGCTCCGCACCCGTCGCCTTCTGATTGATATGTGGCCTCCATTCTGGGGTCTCCCCTGTGTGAACCGAGAGAGAAGGTGAGAGGTCAGCTGGAAGAACTACAGCACCCCAACATGGCCAGGGGGGGCGCTCTTACCCATCTGGGAGATGTGGGACTTCACAGCGGCTTTCAGGCTCACGGCGTTCTTGTAGGTGCTCTGCAGCAATTTATCATCAAACTCCGTCCTCGGCTTAAATGGATCCTTAGACGTCGAGTCCTTCAGCTTACTCGCTTTCTACACCCAACATAGGGGAGAAGAACATATGAAATCGCGTACAGGTACCCCAAACTCCTCACACAGGGCACATATAGAAAGCTTTAGAGCGGACGATGCTCCAGAGCTGCACTCACTATTCTGCTGGTGCAGTCACTGTGTACATACATTACATTACTGATCCTGAGTTACCTCCTGTATTATACTCCAGAGCTGCACTCACTATTCTGCTGGTGCAGTCACTGTGTACATACATTACATTACTGATCCTGAGTTACCTCCTGTATTATACTCCAGAGCTGCACTCACTATTCTGCTGGTGCAGTCACTGTGTACATACATTACATTACTGATCCTGAGTTACCTCCTGTATTATACTCCAGAGCTGCACTCACTATTCTGCTGGTGCAGTCACTGTGTACATACATTACATTACTGATCCTGAGTTACCTCCTGTATTATCCTCCAGAGCTGCACTCACTATTCTGCTGGTGCAGTCACTGTGTACATACATTACATTACTGATCCTGAGTTACCTCCTGTATTATACTCCAGAGCTGCACTCACTATTCTGCTGGTGCAGTCACTGTGTGCATACATTACATAACTGATCCTGAGATACCTCCTGTATTATCCTCCAGAGCTGCACTCACTATTCTGCTGGTGCAGTCACTGTGTACATACATTACATTACTGATCCTGAGTTACCTCCTGTATTATACTCCAGAGCTGCACTCACTATTCTGCTGGTGCAGTCACTGTGTACATACATTACATTACTGATCCTGAGATACCTCCTGTATTATCCTCCAGAGCTGCACTCACTATTCTGCTGGTGCAATCACTGTGTACATACATTACATTACTGATCCTGAGTTACCTCCTGTATTATACTCCAGAGCTGCACTCACTATTCTGCTGGTGCAGTCACTGTGTACATACATTACATTACTGATCCTGAGTTACCTCCTGTATTATACTCCAGAGCTGCACTCACTATTCTGCCGGTGCAGTCACTGTGTACATACATTACTGATCCTGAGTTACCTCCTGTATTATACTCCAGAGCTGCACTCACTATTCTGCTGGTGCAGTCACTGTGTACATACATTACATTACTGATCCTGAGTTACCTCCTGTATTATCCTCCAGAGCTGCACTCACTATTCTGCTGGTGCAGTCACTGTGTACATACATTACATTACTGATCCTGAGTTACCTCCTGTATTATCCTCCAGAGCTGCACTCACTATTCTGCTGGTGTAGTCACTGTGTACATACATTACTGATCCTGAGTTACCTCCTGTATTATACTCCAGAGCTGCACTCACTATTCTGCTGGTGCAGTCACTGTGTACATACATTACATTACTGATCCTGAGTTACCTTCTGTATTATCCTCCAGAGCTGCACTCACTATTCTGCTGGTGCAGTCACTGTGTACATACATTACATTACTGATCCTGAGTTACCTCCTGTATTATACTCCAGAGCTGCACTCACTATTCTGCTGGTGCAGTCACTGTGTACATACATTACTGATCCTGAGTTATCTCCTGTATTATACTCCAGAGCTGCACTCACTATTCTGCTGGTGCAGTCACTGTGTACATACATTACTGATCCTGAGTTATCTCCTGTATTATACTCCAGAGCTGCACTCACTATTCTGCTGGTGCAGTCACTGTGTACATACATTACATTACTGATCCTGAGTTACCTCCTGTATTATACTCCAGAGCTGCACTCACTATTCTGCTGGTGCAGTCACTGTGTACATACATTACATTACTGATCCTGAGTTACCTCCTGTATTATACTCCAGAGCTGCACTCACTATTCTGCTGGTGCAGTCACTGTGTACATACATTACATTACTGATCCTGAGTTACCTCCTGTATTATACTCCAGAGCTGCACTCACTATTCTGCTGGTGCAGTCACTGTGTACATACATTACATTACTGATCCTGAGTTACCTCCTGTATTATACTCCAGAGCTGCACTCACTATTCTGCTGGTGCAGTCACTGTGTACATACATTACATTACTGATCCTGAGTTACCTCCTGTATTATACTCCAGAGCTGCACTCACTATTCTGCTGGTGCAGTCACTGTGTACATACATTACATCACTGATCCTGAGTTACCTCCTGTATTATACCCCAGAGCTGCACTCACTATTCTGCTGGTGCAGTCACTGTGTACATACATTACATTACTGATCCTGAGTTACCTCCTGTATTATACTCCAGAGCTGCGCTCTGATTGAGAATGTTGTTCACCTTCAGGAACTGCATGTCGTCCTGCTCCTGGAGGAGGCTCTGCACTCTGCTCTTCACCCTCTCGTATTCTTTCCGTTTTTTCATCAGGACGCTCTGTGTGTAGTTGAATTTTCCGGTGACTTTTCTCTCCTCCTCCTCGATCTTCGCCATCGATCGTCGCCGCTCCTCATCGATCAGAGCCTTGATCTCCTCGTACTCGGCCTCCAGCTGCTGTTTCTTCTTTCTAGTGTTTTCCTGAACAAACAAAGAATAAAATAGGTGTGTGGCTCCTCGGGGGTGGGGCCTATGACTGACTCCGCCCACTCACCAGCAGCCGCTTCTGCTCACTCTGCACCTCCTCTGCGGTGCTTGTCGCCTTCTCAATCTTCTGGTTCATGGATCTCAGGACAGTCATGTAATGGTCCTGAGGAGAGATCACAGAGGTATCAAGATACCATATGCATTGTATAGGGGAACTGACCTCCTGCAGGGGTATAGAACCTGGTGTGCACTGTATAGGGGGGCTGACCTCCTGCAGGGGTATAGGACCTGGTGTGCACTGTATAGAGGGGGGCTGACCTCCTGCAGGGGTATAGAACCTGGTGTGCACTGTATAGAGGGGGGCTGACCTCCTGCAGGGGTATAGAACCTGGTGTGCACTGTATAGAGGGGGGCTGACCTACTGCAGGGGTATAGGACCTGGTGTGCACTGTATAGAGGGGGGCTGACCTCCTGCAGGGGTATAGGACCTGGTGTGCACTGTATAGAGGGGGGCTGACCTCCTGCAGGGGTATAGGACCTGGTGTGCACTGTATAGAGGGGGGCTGATCTCCTGCAGGGGTATAGGACCTGGTGTGCACTGTATAGATGGGGGCTGACCTCCTGCAGGGGTATAGGACCTGGTGTGCACTGTATAGAGGGGGGCTGATCTCCTGCACGGGTATGGAACCTGGTGTGCACTGTATAGGGGGGGCTGACCTCCTGCAGGGGTATAGGACCTGGTGTGCACTGTATAGAGGGGGGCTGATCTCCTGCAGGGGTATAGGACCTGGTGTGCACTGTATAGAGGGGGGCTGACCTCCTGCAGGGGTATAGGACCTGGTGTGCACTGTATAGAGGGGAGCTGACCTCCTGCAGGGGTATAGGACCTGGTGTGCACTGCATAGAGGGGGGCTGACCTCCTGCAGAGTTATAGAACCTGGTGTGCACTGTATAGAGGGGGCTGACCTCCTGCAGGGGTATGGGACACACTGTGCACCGTATAGAGGGGGATGACCTCCTGCACGGGTATAGGACCTGGAGTGCACTGTATAGGAGGGGGGCTGACCTCCTGCAGGGGTATAGGACCTGGAGTGCACTGTATAGAAGGGGGGCTGACCTCCTGCAGGGGTATAGGACCTGGTGTGCACTGTATAGAGGGGGGCTGACCTCCTGCAGGGGTATGGGACACACTGTGCACTGTATAGGGGGGCTGACCTCCTGCAGGGGTATAGGACCTGGTGTGCACTGTATAGGGGAGCTGACCTCCTGCAGGGGTATAGGACCTGGTGTGCACTGTATAGAGGGGGCTGATCTCCTGCAGGGGTATAGAACCTGGTGTGCACTGTATAGGGGGGCTGACCTCCTGCAGGGGTATAGAACCTGGTGTGCACTGTATAGAGGGGGGCTGACCTCCTGCAGTGGTATGGGACACACTGTGCACTGTATAGAGGGGGGCTGACCTCCTGCAGGGGTATGGGACACACTGTGCACTGTATAGAGGGGGCTGACCTCCTGCAGGGGTATAGGACCTGGAGTGCACTGTATAGAGGGGGGCTGACCTCCTGCAGGGGTATAGAACCTGGTGTGCACTGTATAGAGGGGGGCTGACCTCCTGCAGGGGTATAGGACCTGGTGTGCACTGTATAGGGGGGGCTGACCTCCTGCAGGGGTATAGGACCTGGTGTGCACTGTATAGAGGGGGGCTGACCTCCTGCAGGGGTATGGGACACACTGTGCACTGTATACGGGGGCTGACCTCCTGCAGGGGTATAGGATACATTGTGCACTGTATAGGGGGGCTGACCTCCTGCAGGGGTATAGGACCTGGTGTGCACTGTATAGGGGGGGCTGACCTCCTGCAGGGGTATAGGACCTGGTGTGCACTGTATAGGGGGGCTGACCTCCTGCAGGGGTATAGGACCTGGTGTGCACTGTATAGAGGGGGGCTGACCTCCTGCAGGGGTATAGGACCTGGTGTGCACTGTATAGGGGGGGCTGACCTCCTGCAGGGGTATAGGACCTGGTGTGCACTGTATAGAGGGGGGCTGACCTCCTGCAGGGGTATAGGACCTGGTGTGCACTGTATAGGGGGGGCTGACCTCCTGCAGGGGTATAGGACCTGGTGTGCACTGTATAGGGGGGCTGACCTCCTGCAAGGGTATAGGACCTGGTGTGCACTGTATAGGGGGGCTGACCTCCTGCAGGGGTAGGGGACACACTGTGCACTGTATACGGGGGCTGTGCACTGTATATACACTGTATATACACTGGCAATAATAATTAGAGAACACACAATTTCCTCAATGTTCAGGTCATGGTGTTGTCTTATGATAATCTCCTGACATGAGGAAATTATCAGTATTTTAAGGTTATTTCATACATTGAATCTATTATTATATATATTATATTCTACAGCTCAGAATAAAAATGTCAATGAGATAAATGAGAAAGACACTGATCACAATCAGAGAACACTCAGATCGCGGCAGTTATTGGTGTTAATCTGCACCTGGGGCTAACCTCCTTCATTATCTCACAAACCCTATTAAATGGCAGCCTAACTTTCCAGTTTGCACTCGCTTTGCCGTTACAAAGTGTCTGAAACCGCCCAGCAGCAGGTCGTCCACATGAAGGGACGGGGTCACACTATCAGCCATAGCAACAGACGGTGGTCATTCCAAGTCTGTGATTTCTAGAATATTGCATCTTTACATCACAAACTCTTTCAAGTCCCCCAAGAAGGCGACAAATGCAAGAGAGGACGGGATAAAGAGGAGAAGCTCCATGGGTCATCGTTTCATCACTGCAGCTGGAACAGCTCGTCAGTTCAGCACTGAACAGGGTAAGCATCTGTCTCATCATACAGTGTCACAGAGAACATTTGGACTGAAAGCCCACTGTGCAGTGACCAAACGTCTCCTGATGAAGCAGGCGGAGACTACGAAACGTGTTGACCCCGCCCACTCCACTCACAATCAGACACTGCTCAGCACCGCCCAGTGACTGACGTGACCCCTGACAGCTCCAGCAGGTGACGCACTTCCTGGAAGAGCACACGCCGAGTAACAACCTCACCCGGGAGAGGGACGCTGTGCTTGTGGCCAGGGCACATGCGAACCATGCCGGGCCGCCCAGACACGGCAGGAGCCCAGGAGGAAACAGCGGGAGACCAGAGACAGTCACTGCAAGCGAGTGAGTAGTTTAAGACTTTTCTGCAAGCTAATCGCAGGTTTAGGAGGAGTGACTACAAGAATTAATTAATTAGGACCATTATATATATCCACAGAAATCACAAAAAGTGGAATTACATACAAGAAGCAAGTGTGTCCATCACTCTGCATTACCGACAAGATAGCCCACCTCAGTATTACACAGCATCCAGCCGTTAGAGGATAACCCAATCTATTACTAACCAGATGTATTCACTCAAGAGCCAGGCAGCCGGGTCACATGTGGAGACAGAAAGCGAATACTCAATTCCAGAACATCTTAATCAGCACCACACAACTAAGGGTGTGTGCTCACGTGTTGGACGCGGTTCCTCTGGACCTGAGGGAAGCCGCGAGTGGCCACAGAGAGACCGCAGCCGCCCTGTACTCACCATGTGCGGCGGGTGCGGGGCGGCTTCTCCCTGCAGTCACCCGATGGAAGCCGCTTCCAACTCCGCAGCATGAAATGAACATGAGGAGCGGACTCCCGGCAACCTGCACCGCAGCTCCGAACACGCTGCAGGCGGGTAAAGCATAGTGAGGAGGGGATTTCTTGAAATCCAGAAGCGCTAAATACTGAGAGCGCAGGTGTGTGGACAAGACCTATGTGAGTGTGAGAGTGAGCGAGAGAACAAAAAGAACCAGGACATTACTACAAGATGACAAGGGAGGGAACATTACTACAAGATGACAAGGGAGGGAACATTACTACAAGATGACAAGGGAGGGAACATTACTACAAGATGACAAGGGAGGGAACATTACTACAAGATGACAAGGGAGGGAACATTACTACAAGATGACAAGGGAGGGAACATTACTACAAGATGACAAGGGAGGGAACATTACTACAAGATGACAAGGGAGGGAACATTACTACAAGATGACAAGGGAGGGAACATTACTACAAGATGACAAGGGAGGGAACATTACTACAAGATGACAAGGGAGGGAACATTACTACAAGATGACAAGGGAGGGAACATTACTACAAGATGACAAGGGAGGGAACATTACTACAAGATGACAAGGGAGGGAACATTACTACAAGATGACAAGGG
>JARQOC010002239.1:0-28151 GCA_033576535.1 Allobates femoralis
TTAACTCTTTCCTAGGTTTGCTGAGCCGGGAACCGCAAACTCTGCAGTTACCGGATGGCTCAGGATTACACATCCTGAGCCATCCGGTGACCGCAGTGCGGTATTCTGCACACAGTTTTGACAAAAACTGTGTGTGCCCGGCATTGCGTTCACCGCATCCGGATCCGGATGCGGTGAATGCAATTTAGCTTTCCAATGTGACCCTACCCTTATTCTGTATATATACACTGCACAGTACCACTTCCCCTGTCCTGTATACTGGATGTAATCATCAGTCTCTGTATTATTCTGTATATATACACTGCACAGTACCACTTCTCCTGTCCTGTATACTGGGTGTAATCCTCAGTATGTGTATTATTCTGTATATATACACTGCACAGTACCACTTCTCCTGTCCTGTATACTGGGTGTAATCCTCAGTATCTGTATTATTCTGTATATATGCACTGCACAGTACCACTTCTCCAGTCCTGTATACTGGGTGTAATCCTCAGTATCTGTATTATTCTGTATATATACTGCACAGTACCACTTCTTCTGTCCTGTATACTGGGTGTAATCCTCAGTATCTGTATTATTCTGTATATATACACTGCACAGTACCACTTCTCCTGTCCTGTATACTGGGTGTAATCCTCAGTATCTGTATTATTCTGTATATACACTGCAATGATCAGTCAATCCCAGCTGG
Organism: Allobates femoralis; assembly: GCA_033576535.1. Lineage (NCBI taxonomy): Eukaryota > Metazoa > Chordata > Amphibia > Anura > Aromobatidae > Allobates > Allobates femoralis. Next base: position 695 of record JARQOC010002239.1, read on the forward strand.
TCATACACATCAATAGTGCACATTAAAAACAAGTTTGGAAAAAACAGTTTAAAAATACAGACAGTTGTAGCAAAGTGGCAAAACCTAGAGAAAGAGCATAAACAATTACCATAATACCAACAACAGGCACATATTCTACTGTAAACCATTTCTATACAAAGTAATATGACCACATAGCCCTCCATACAAAATAACGGGACCACATAGCCCTCCATACAAAATAATGGGACCACATAGCCCTCCATACAAAATAATGGGACCACATAGCCCTCCATACAAAATAATGGGACCACATAGCCCTCCATACAAAATAAGGGGACCACATAGCCCTCCATACAAAATAACGGGACCACATAGTCCTCCATGCAAAATAATGGGACCACATAGCCCTCCAAACAAAATAAAACGACCACATAGCCCTCCATACAAAATAAGGGGACCACATAGCCCTCCATACAAAATAAGGGGACCACATAGCCCTCCATACAAAATAAGGGACCACATAGCCCTCCATACAAAATAATGGGACCATATAGTCTTATATATAGTATCATTGGCCCTACATTAAAAATATATAATATTCATAAATATTCTAAGGAGCTGATGATGAGCAAGAAAGTCAGAAATCAATGAAATCTGGTGGTGAATGGGGAAATCCACGTCCTAAGTAGAATGTGGCAGACATTGATCCTCTGACAATAATCATCTGGACATCACCTAAACTGAGGGTTTCCCCATTTGTTTTATGTTTTAACCCTTGTCTGGTACCATGATACCCTTCATGTGTAATCTGTATGGAGCCACACTGGCCCCTCCATGTGTAATCTGTATGGAGCCACACTGGCCCCTCCATGTGTAATCTGTATGGAGCCACACTGGCCCCTCCATGTGTAATCTGTATGGAGCCACACTGGCCCCTCCATGTGTAATCTGTATGGGGCCACACTGGCCCCTCCATGTGTATCTGTAATGGAGCCACACTGGCCCCTCCAAGTGTAATCTGTATGGAGCCACACTGGCCCCTCCATGTGTAATCTGTATGGAGCCACACTGGCCCCTCCATGTGTAATCTGTATGGAGCCACACTGGCCCCTCCATGTGTAATCTGTATGGAGCCACACTGGCCCCTCCATGTGTAATCTGTATGGAGCCACACTGGCCCCTCCATGTGTAATCAGTATGGAGCCACACTGGCCCCTCCATGTGTAATCTGTATGGAGCCACACTGGCCCCTCCATGTGTAATCTGTATGGAGCCACACTGGCCCCTCCATGTGTAATCTGTATGGAGCCACACTGGCCCCTCCATGTGTAATCTGTATGGAGCCACACTGGCCCCTCCATGTGTAATCTGTATGGAGCCACACTGGCCCCTCCATGTGTAATCTGTATGGGGCCACACTGGCCCCTCCATGTGTAATCTGTATGGAGCCACACTGGCCCCTCCATGTGTAATCTGTATGGGGCCACACTGGCCCCTCCATGTGTAATCTGTATGGAGCCACACTGGCCCCTCCATGTGTAATCTGTATGGAGCCACACTGGCCCCTCCATGTGTCATCTGTATGGAGCCACACTGGCCCCTCCATGTGTAATCTGTATGGGGCCACACTGGCCCCTCCATGTGTAATCTGTATGGAGCCACACTGGCCCCTCCATGTGTAATCTGTATGGAGCCACACTGGCCCCTCCATGTGTCATCTGTATGGAGCCACACTGGCCCCTCCATGTGTAATCTGTATGGAGCCACACTGGCCCCTCCATGTGTAATCTGTATGGAGCCACACTGGCCCCTCCATGTGTAATCTGTATGGAGCCACACTGGCCCCTCCATGTGTCATCTGTATGGAGCCACACTGGCCCCTCCATGTGTAATCTGTATGGAGCCACACTGGCCCCTCCATGTGTAATCTGTATGGGGCCACACTGGCCCCTCCATGTGTAATCTGTATGGAGCCACACTGGCCCCTCCATGTGTAATCTGTATGGGGCCACACTGGCCCCTCCATGTGTAATCTGTATGGAGCCACACTGGCCCCTCCATGTGTAATCTGTATGGAGCCACACTGGCCCCTCCATGTGTAATCTGTATGGAGCCACACTGGCCCCTCCATGTGTAATGTGTATGGAGCCACACTGGCCCCTCCATGTGTAATCTGTATGGAGCCACACTGGCCCCTCCATGTGTAATCTGTATGGAGCCACACTGGCCCCTCCATGTGTAATCTGTATGGAGCCACACTGGCCCCTCCATGTGTAACTGGCCCCTCCATGTGTAATCTGTATGAGGTCACACTGGCCCCTCCATGTGTAATCTGTATGGGGCCACATTGGCCCCTCCATGTGTAATCTGTATGGAGCCACACTGGCCCCTCCATGTGTAATCTGTATGGAGCCACACTGGCCCCTCCATGTGTAATCTGTATGGAGCCACACTGGCCCCTCCATGTGTAATCTGTATGGAGCCACACTGGCCCCTCCATGTGTAATCTGTATGGAGCCACACTGGCCCCTCCATGTGTAATCTGTATGGAGCCACACTGGCCCCTCCATGTGTAATCTGTATGGAGCCACACTGGCCCCTCCATGTGTAATCTGTATGGGGCCACACTGGCCCCTCCATGTGTCATCTGTATGGAGCCACACTGGCCCCTCCAAGTGTAATCTGTATGGAGCCACACTGGCCCCTCCATGTGTAATCTGTATGGAGCCACACTGGCCCCTCCATGTGTAATCTGTATGGAGCCACACTGGCCCCTCCATGTGTAATCTGTATGGAGCCACACTGGCCCCTCCATGTGTAATCTGTATGGAGCCACACTGGCCCCTCCATGTGTAATCAGTATGGAGCCACACTGGCCCCTCCATGTGTAATCTGTATGGAGCCACACTGGCCCCTCCATGTGTAATCTGTATGGAGCCACACTGGCCCCTCCATGTGTAATCTGTATGGAGCCACACTGGCCCCTCCATGTGTAATCTGTATGGAGCCACACTGGCCCCTCCATGTGTAATCTGTATGGAGCCACACTGGCCCCTCCATGTGTAATCTGTATGGAGCCACACTGGCCCCTCCATGTGTAATCTGTATGGGGCCACACTGGTCCCTCCATGTGTAATCTGTATGGGGCCACACTGGCCCCTCCATGTGTAATCTGTATGGAGCCACACTGGCCCCTCCATGTGTAATCTGTATGGAGCCACACTGGCCCCTCCATGTGTCATCTGTATGGAGCCACACTGGCCCCTCCATGTGTAATCTGTATGGAGCCACACTGGCACCTCCATGTGTAATCTGTATGGAGCCACACTGGCCCCTCCATGTGTAATCTGTATGGATCCACACTGGCCCCTCCATGTGTAATCTGTATGGAGCCACACTGGCCCCTCCATGTGTAATCTGTATGGAGCCACACTGGCCCCTCCATGTGTAATCTGTATGGATCCACACTGGCCCCTCCATGTGTAATCTGTATGGAGCCACACTGGCCCCTCCATGTGTAATCTGTATGGGGCCACACTGACCCCTCCATGTGTAATCTGTATGGAGCCACACTGGCCCCTCCATGTGTAATCTGTATGGAGCCACACTGGCCCCTCCATGTGTAATCTGTATGGGGCCACACTGGCCCCTCCATGTGTAATCTGTATGGAGCCACACTGGCCCCTCCATGTGTAATCTGTATGGAGCCACACTGGCCCCTCCATGTGTAATCTGTATGGGGCCACACTGGCCCCTCCATGTGTAATCTGTATAGAGCCACACTGGCCCCTCCATGTGTAATCTGTATGGAGCCACACTGGCCCCTCCATGTGTAATCTGTATGGAGCCACACTGGCCCCTCCATGTGTAATCTGTATGGGGCCACACTGGCCCCTGGTACAATCAAGGGTTAAATGAATTTATATAACAAAATAAATGATAAAAACCTGAAAGAATAAAGGTGAAGACAAGCCCTGACCTCACTCTCCAGAGACTGTAGAACAATCAGCTGCCTGTGGCCCTCTGCTCCTTATATAGTGCGCGTGACATCATAGTACACAATAGGATGTGGAACATTCCATGACGTCATCAGACTCTGACAACCAATCAGATTCCAGCTTTTAGGATTTGAAATGAAAGTTGGTTTCTGATAGGTTGCCATAGGCAACAGCTCTCGTGATGCTAAAAGAAAGCAGGAATCTGATTGGTCGCTAAGGGCAACCACGCTAATACTGAGAAAAACGCGTAAAACCCGCACGGAGTGATAATGAGCAGCGATGTGGAGATCAGGAGAGCGGGTTATACCGGGACAAAAGACGAAATTATAAATCCCTATGTTTGTTAATTTACATAGCCACGCCCCCAAACGGCAGGTCGGGAGCGACGTGATGACGTCATACGTCCCCCGTGTCTGGGTCACTCGCAGGACGCCGCCATCACCCGGGAGAGCGGCCGCACTGCATGATGGGAGATGTAGTTCTACAGGAGCTCCAGAATGGCTGAGTCACATGTGCAGGGTGGTGATCTCTGTACAGGTCTGCTCCAATGTCTGCACACAGTCATATAACAGGGAAAGATGGACGAGGTCACCTCACAGTGCACACACCACCTGAGACACCATATACAAGAAACCAGAGATGTGTTCAGGCAGTATATACTCCAGAGCTGCACTCACTGTGTACATACATTACATTACTGACCCTGAGTTACCTCCTGTATTATACTCCAGAGCTGCACTCCCTATTCTGCTGGTGCAGTCACTGTGTACATACATTACATTACTGATCCTGAGTTACCTCCTGTATTATACTCCAGAGCTGCACTCCCTATTCTGCTGGTGCAGTCACTGTGTACATACATTACATTACTGATCCTGAGTTACCTCCTGCATTATACTGCAGAGCTGCACTCACTATTCTGCTGGTGCAGTCACTGTGTACATACATTACATTACTGATCCTGAGTTACCTCCTGTATTATCCTCCAGAGCTGCACTCACTATTCTGCTGGTGCAGTCACTGTGACATACATTACATTACTGATCCTGAGTTACCTCCTGTATTATACCCAGAGCTGCACTCACTATTCTGCTGGTGCAGTCACTGTGTACATACATTACATTACTGATCCTGAGTTACCTCCTGTATTATACTCCAGAGCTGCACTCACTATTCTGCTGGTGCAGTCACTGTGTACATACATTACATTACTGATCCTGAGTTACCTCCTGTATTATCCTCCAGAGCTGCACTCACTATTCTGCTGGTGCGGTCACTGTGTACATACATTACATTACTGATCCTGAGTTACCTCCTGTATTATACTCCAGAGCTGCACTCACTATTCTGCTGGTGCAGTCACTGTGTACATACATACATTACTGATCCTGAGTTACCTCCTGTATTATACTCCAGAGCTGCACTCACTATTCTGCTGGTGCAGTCACTGTGTACATACATTACATTACTGATCCTGAGTTACCTCCTGTATTATACTCCAGAGCTGCACTCACTATTCTGCTGGTGCAGTCACTGTGTACATACATTACATTACTGATCCTGAGTTACCTCTGTATTATACTCCAGAGCTGCACTCACTATTCTGCTGGTGCAGTCACTGTGTACATACATTACTTACTGATCCTGAGTTACCTCCTGTATTATACTCCAGAGCTGCACTCACTATTCTGCTGGTGCAGTCACTGTGTACATACATTACATTACTGATCCTGAGTTACCTCCTGTATTATACTCCAGAGCTGCACTCCTATTCTGCTGGTGCAGTCACTGTGTACATACATTAATTACTGATCCTGAGTTACCTCCTGTATTATACTCCAGAGCTGCACTCACTATTCTGCTGGTGCAGTCACTGTGTACATACATTACATTACTGATCCTGAGTTACCTCCTGTATTATACTCCAGAGCTGCACTCACTATTCTGCTGGTGCAGTCACTGTGTACATACATACATTACTGATCCTGAGTTACCTCCTGTATTATACTCCAGAGCTGCACTCACTATTCTGCTGGTGCAGTCACTGTGTACATACATTACATTACTGATCCTGAGTTACCTCCTGTATTATACTCCAGAGCTGCACTCACTATTCTGCTGGTGCAGTCACTGTGTACATACATTACATTACTGATCCTGAGTTACCTCCTGTATTATACTCCAGAGCTGCACTCACTATTCTGCTGGTGCAGTCACTGTGTACATACATTACATTACTGATCCTGAGTTACCTCCTGTATTATACTCCAGAGCTGCACTCACTATTCTGCTGGTGCAGTCACTGTGTACATACATTACATTACTGATCCTGAGTTACCTCTGTATTATACTCCAGAGCTGCACTCACTATTCTGCTGGTGCAGTCACTGTGTACATACATTACATTACTGATCCTGAGTTACCTCCTGTATTATACTCCAGAGCTGCACTCACTATTCTGCTGGTGCAGTCACTGTGTACATACATTCATTACTGATCCTGAGTTACCTCCTGTATTATACTCCAGAGCTGCACTCACTATTCTGCTGGTGCAGTCACTGTGTTACATACATTACTGATCTAGTTACCTCCTGTATTATACTCAGAGCTCACTCACTATTCTGCTGGTGCAGTCACTGTGTACATCATTACATTACTGATCCTGATTACCTCTGTATTATACTCCAGAGCTGCACTCACTATTCTGCTGGTGCGTCACTGTGTACATACATTACATTACTGATCCTGAGTTACCTCCTGTATTATACTCCAGAGCTGCACTCACTATTTGCTGGTGCAGTCACTGTGTACATACATTACATTACTGATCCTGAGTTACCTCCTGTATTATACTCCAGAGCTGCACTCACTATTCTGCTGGTGCAGTCACTGTGTACATACATTACTGTTTCCTGAGTTACCTCCTGTATTATACTCCAGAGCTGCACTCCCTATTCTGCTGGTGCAGTCACTGTGTACATACATATACTGATCCTAAGTTACCTCCTGTATTATACTCCAGAGCTGCACTCCTATTCTGCTGGTGCAGTCACTGTGTACATTACATTACTGATCCTGAGTTACCTCCTGTATTATACTCCAGAGCTGCACTCACTATTCTGCTGGTGCAGTCACTGTGTACATACATTACATTACTGATCCTGAGTTACCTCCTGTATTATACTCCAGAGCTGCACTCACTATTCTGCTGGTGCAGTCACTGTGTACATACATTACATTACTGATCCTGAGTTACCTCCTGTATTATACTCCAGAGCTGCACTCACTATTCTGCTGGTGCAGTCACTGTGTACATACATTACATTACTGATCCTGAGTTACCTCCTGTATTATACTCCAGAGCTGCACTCACTATTCTGCTGGTGCAGTCACTGTGTACATACATTAATTACTGATCCTGAGTTACCTCCTGTATTATACTCCAGAGCTGCACTCACTATTCTGCTGGTGCAGTCACTGTGTACATACATTACATTACTGATCCTGAGTTACCTCCTGTATTATACTCCAGAGCTGCACTCACTATTCTGCTGGTGCAGTCACTGTGTAATACATTACATTACTGATCCTGAGTTACCTCCTGTATTATACTCCAGAGCTGCACTCACTATTCTGCTGGTGCAGTCACTGTGTACATTACATTACTGATCCTGAGTTACCTCCTGTATTATACTCCAGAGCTGCACTCACTATTCTGCTGGTGCAGTCACTGTGTACATACATTACATTACTGATCCTGAGTTACCTCCTGTATTATACTCCAGAGCTGCACTCACTATTCTGCTGGTGCAGTCACTGTGTACATACATTACATTACTGATCCTGAGTTACCTCCTGTATTATACTCCAGAGCTGCACTCACTATTCTGCTGGTGCAGTCACTGTGTACATACATTACATTACTGATCCTGAGTTACCTCCTGTATTATACTCCAGAGCTGCACTCACTATTCTGCTGGTGCAGTCACTGTGTACATACATTACATTACTGATCCTGAGTTACCTCCTGTATTATACTCCAGAGCTGCACTCACTATTCTGCTGGTGCAGTCACTGTGTACATACATTGCATTACCGATCCTGAGTTACCTCCTGTATTATACTCCAGAGCTGCACTCACTATTCTGCTGGTGCAGTCACTGTGTACATACATTACATTACTGATCCTGAGTTACCTCCTGTATTATACTCCAGAGCTGCACTCACTATTCTGCTGGTGCAGTCACTGTGTACATACATTACATTACTGATCCTGAGTTACCTCCTGTATTATACTCCAGAGCTGCACTCACTATTCTGCTGGTGCAGTCACTGTGTACATACATTACATTACTGATCCTGAGTTACCTCCTGTATTATACTCCAGAGCTGCACTCACTATTCTGCTGGTGCAGTCATTCAATTGCGATACTAAATTCAACCTTTGAGCAGGTATTGAGCTTTTTCTGGGAGATAGCAGCCATGTTTTGCTTCTTCTATTTTACCTTAAAGGAGAACTCTGGGGAGAGAAGATTTTAGTCCAGTCCCTGCCCTGCTGCACGATGAAGCAGAGCCGTACAGTGTGTGCTGTTATTGTGAGGCTGAGAGCACAGGCAAATCATTACACTGATCGATTCAGCTCTGCGCGGTCTCCCCTCCCCTATAAGAACATGGTAGCTTCCTGTACCTCCAACTTTCAATGTCCCATGAGGGGGGTGAGAGCTGAGGAGCAGGTATGATTTTATCAATTTATAAGTGATCTATAGATCCTAGAACTGCAGTGTACAGCTCTGCTTCATCATGATCACCAAGCACAATGCTGAGCATCGGGTGGAGCAGTGTGAAGCTGTACATCACCAAGCACAATGCCGAGCATCGGATGGAGCAGTGTAAAAGAAGTACATCACCAAGCACAATGCCGAGCATCGGATGGAGTAGTGTAAAAGCCGTACATCACCAAGCACAATGCCGAGCGAAGGATGGAGCAGTGTAAAGCCGTACATCACCAAGCACAATGCAGAGCGAAGGATGGAGCAGTGTAAAGCTGTACATCACCAAGCACAATGCCGAGCGAAGGATGGAGCAGTGTAAAGCCGTACATCACCAAGCACAATGCAGAGCGAAGGATGGAGCGGTGTGAAGCCACCACTGGACTCTGGAGGAGACGTGTTTTGTGCAGTGACAGATGACACTTCTCTACATGCGTCTGTTAGAAGAGTCTGGGTTTGGTGACGTTACCCCTTGACATCATTGTGCTCCCTGTACAGATGGTGGAGGAGGGTAATGTGGGCTTGTTTTCCAGGGATCATCCTTAGACTCTTAGTTCAGTGTTTTAGCACAAGACATTGTGGACAATTGTAGCTTCAGCTTTGTGGGAAGAGTTTGGGGAAGACCCTTCTCTGTTCCCCATGATTGCCCAGTGCACAAGCTCCATACAGACATGGAGGGGAAGAACATGAGCGGCTGGACAGAGCCCAGACCTCGGCCCCATTGATGAAGTAGACCAGAGATTGTGAGCCTGGCTTGTCCCCAACATCAGCGTCTCCTACAAATGATCTTCTGCTTTAAGGGACACAAATTCCCCCAGAAAGTTCAAAAATCTTGTAATTTTAAACATTCTGGGATCTTCTTATACAGAGTACAGCAGTGAAGATGAGTTTATTTTCGGCTGCTGCGCTCTGCATAGGCAGTTACTGAAATGACAAAGCTCAGTATAATTATTGAGCTTTGTCGGCTTGCTTTGTCAGCTTGCTTTGTCAGCTTGCTTTGTCAGCTTGCTTTCTTTCCTTGCAGAGCGCAGCAGCCAAAGAATAACTGTTTAACTGCTGAGCTCTGCATAGGCAGCAACAGAGAACACATAAGATTAGCATGTATTGTTTGAATATTGAACTGGTGGAAGGTTTTCCAGTTCAAAGGTTGGGGGGGGGCACAGAGTATTTCCCTTGCCCCGGGCACTAGCAAGTCCACGTGACCCTGGCCACAAAACTACGGGTGACATCACAAACTACTTTTACAAACTTAAGTCTCCTCTTCCCCTTTTTATTGCCGCACCTGGGACCACGGAGCCGGGTCACGTCACCATGACACCCCACAGCCCTAGAAGATGACAGGGTCCGGTTCCGAGTACCCCAGTCCCCGGGGTGCGACACTCACACAACATCAGCCATATAATGAAACGGGGAATGTTATTAGTAGGATTCTCTGGGCGGCCGCGGGTCACGTGGAACAGATCCCTCTCAGCAAGTTCTCACTTTGATTCTGATTCTTGCGGATTATGAATATTTCAGAATTTCTTTAATGTATTTATTGTAATGAAGCGCATCTGATAATCTGCATCAGTGCGGGGAAATAAGTCTGATTCACCACTAAATAAGCCCGAGTGTTCACACTGCACTGTGTATAGGGGATGCAGACTTTTCAGTATTAGAGATATAAGGACTACCACTTCCGGATAACATTAAGAATACATTTTATTGATTCTTTTTATAAAAATGACTGGTCTAGTCTACAAAGTGTACAAAAGTGGAAACAAGGGGTGTGTATTTACAAATTCACTGAGGGAAAAAGCACATTTACAGTATGGATATACCTATTCTGTCCCTAAATCTGTAGGGCTACCTGACCGTGGAGGTATAAACACCCTAATGTTCCGGGTGCCCCACTCTGCGACGGCTTGCCCTATGATATCCCTAGATAGGTCATCACAATTATAACCAACATTTTATATGTAGGGGTATCAAAATCCAAAGGATAATGACAGAATTGAATCCGGATCAGGATCAACTTAACTCAGATGTAACGTTAGAGTTCACTGATACCGCGGCAATCCAATGTGCGGTCACATTTTTCCTTCAGTTGTGACTTAAAAACAGTGGAAAAATCTCCATCATTTATTCGTCTAACGCGTTTCGCCTTATAGAATATCATAAGGCTCATCAGAGACGTGTTAGACGAAGTTCACGACTGAAGGAAAAATGTGACCGCACATTGGATTGCCGCTGGTATCAGTGAACTCTAACGTTACATCTGAGTTAAGTTGATCCTGATCCGGATTCAATTCTGTCATTATCCTTTGGATTTTGATACCCCTACATATAAAATGTTGGTTATAATTGTGATGACCTATCTAGGGATATCATAGGGCAAGCTGTCGCGGAGTGGGGGCACCCGGAACATTAGGGTTTTTATACCTCCACGGTCAGGTAGCCCTACAGGTTTAGGGACAGAATAGGTATATCCATACTGTAAATGTGCTTTTTCCTTCAGTGAATTTGTAAATACACACCCCTTGTTTCCACTTTTGTACACTTTGTAGACTAGACCAGTCATTTTTTATAAAAAGAATCAATAAAATGTATTCTTAATGTTATCCGGAAGTGGTAGTCCTTATATCTATAATACTGAAAAGAGGAAAAAATAACTACCTTGTTTATTATATATCTTTACTTACAAATTTGGATGCAGACTTTTGCAATCAACTTTGTTTCTACAAAGCTACGATGCAATGCTAAAATAAAAAAAATAGTTAAAGGGAACCAACCACCCCAAATGACCCCCCCGGACTATTAATATGGTTCCCTACACCAGCACATACATGTGCTGCAAGCTTTTTTGCTAAAAAAACTGTTTTTTATAAGTGAAGTATATGCTTTATAAAGATTATAACGAAGCGACGGGTGGGCGTTACTTAGCTCCTTCTAAAGCCAAGATTCTGCTGCCAGTCATCATCCTGTCCTGGTCACAGCAGTAACGGCCAGCCCTTTTTTCAGCGTCCAAAGGCTGGTGCTCGGGATGTCATGCCCGTGCACACGTCATCAGCTACAGCCGGGTCGCGAGCACATGCTCTGACTTCCACAGCTGAGCGCAGGAAGTCAGAGCGCGCGCTCGCGACCCGGCTGTAGAAGGAGCTAAGTAACGCCCACCCGTCCTTTCATTATAAACTTTCAAAAGCTATATCTTCACTTATAAAAAACAGTTTTTTTAGCAAAAAAGCTTGCAGTACATGTATGTGCTGGGTGTAGGGAACCATATTAATAGTCCGGGGGGGGTCATTTGGGGTGGTTGGTTCCCTTTAAGTAACTGCAATTAGTCTTCGTTTCAAAAGTTATATACAGCTCCAAAGCTCGCATGTCCAGGAACGTAAATGTAGTGAGGGCTGAGCAGGTTTGGGGCCCAACATGGACACCCAGAAATGGGAGGCTTTATTAATGTCCAGCTCAAAGAACAGGAGTCGTTATTACATTTTTATCAGTAGACGTATGGTAAGAGGAAAGGACTGTCCCGATAGGAGTCACCTCGACGTGGTGAGAATGGTTGAACTTGCAGTCGTGTTCATGGGAACAAATACAGAGTTGTTCCTGGGGGTGCACATTGTCTCTCCCCTTGGGGTAATGCCCTGTGCCTGGTATTGCAGCTCATCCTTATATACTGGAGCTGAGTTGAAGGTGGCTCTCTCTCCGGTACATGCTGTACACTAGAGGCTGTGATGTTCTGCTAAGCAGAACCACACCTTGGTCTTGCCATCGGACTTCACAACGTTAATGTCAGATCTTCTGGAAATATGCTACATGTGGCAGATTGCAGCTGTAAACATTTTTGAGTCTTGTCCATGGCTACTCTATGAGAGAGTCTGGTGATGACCATAGTGTGGCCAATTCTTCTGGGAGTCTTGGAAATCTCCCTTTTTCCAGGAACCTTCTTAAAAAGAGTAATCCCCTTCCATTATGGTGCCAACTGGAGAGAATTTCTTCCATGATAACTTCTTCTGGATGAGTAGAAAAATGGAAGGAACCACTCAGGGCTGGGCCTCTTCTCTCCGAGGATCCCATCGCCTACCCTTGAGGAACCTCAATTGAACACATGACCATGTTGATGCTGTCAAGTCAATTAATACAGAACCTCTTAAGGGTGCAGCCGTCAGTAAGACCAGAGATGCTTCTTGTTACCCTGTGGGCCAGTGCGGATGATAAGCGTTAGATGTAATGAATGTATGTGGATCTCCGTTAAGTCCCAGTGTGTCCTGATAGTTAAGGAGCTGTCAGCCCCCTAAAAATGTTCCAGCCCGCAGCTTATTTAGCCTCCATAGATGTCTTTGTGTAGAACCGGCGGAGGGAAGACTAATCATGCTGTCACATCAGTTTGTGCAAATCATGAAAAAACCCAAAGCATCTCCTAAAAGAACCTCAGCAGAACCAATCCATTGTTGCGATGTATCCATCCAAGAGTAGTGGTCTCCACTATATACTGAAGCCACAGCACAATGTGAACTATGCCTTAGAAACTATGAAAGATTGTGACAGCCTCCATATTGGAAGGAGAATGGTTGTCATTATAGATGAGTGAGAACTACCATGCTCGGGGACTCGGGGAGCTTGACTCGTCTACCAAGTATAATGGAAGTCAGTGAAGGATTCAAGCATCTTTATGGAAGATCTTCCTAGAAAATGCTTGTGTTCCGTGTTGACTTCCATTAAACACGTCAGCTTGTGATCCACTTCACGGATCCCCATTCTCACAAGTCCCAGACACTAAATCTGTGTCCAAAATCAGCAAAGGACTTAAATAGAGAATTCTATCTTACCACAGCAATAGTTTGGCCAGTGGACCGTTGAACTCATGCAGGGTGCAGCTTTGCCTTGATTATAAAGGGAAGGCATTACTAGTGCAGGACACCAGCCTCCAATCACTAAACACATCCTTCCTCTTGGAGGGCAGCGACCACTGGCAGTCCTGCACACCGAATAGGATTCACATAGGACGCCGTTCACACAGGTTTCCGCAATGTGTGCCCAGCCTCTTACATCCGCCCCCTATTCTGTTTACGTCCTTTGATGATTTTGGACACAGATTTAGTGGCTAGGACTTGTGAGAGTGGGGATCCGTGAAGTTTCTACATCATACTGCTGTCAGATTACATTGTAAAAGTCTGCTGATAGCCAAAGATTCCTCCAGCAGTTTGGTTACTTGAGTAATTGTCTATTCAGTTTTTTTTCTCTGGTTTTGTAATGTTTTTGGCTTTGTAACGTCATGTGTCTTCTCTTGTATTTCTCCAGGGTTATGCCGCAATGCTATGGGAGCGAGCCAAAGACCGAATCCAACATTCGGAGTTCAGCAGACAGTATGGCGCTCCTCTGATGCAGGATCAACTGGAATGGTCCATTGAGGAGCAGACCTGATAATTGCATGAACTTATGGAAGAAGCCACAAAGTCCAAAATGCAATTTGATGTGTAGAGCACTGCAGTTTATGACTGACAAGCCCCCAATGGTAGCTCCGTCCCATACAATGGTCTCCTCCTACAACCTCTCCTTCCTGCCCCTACACCTGCCCTCAGGGCTTATAAACCCTTGTCTCTGGCCGTTTGGTCTCTCCTCCCCATGGTGACACAGGGCAAAATCGTTGCTGGAACATACGAGTCCCCTGGAGCTTGCGGTAAGGGAGAGGATCGTTATGGAGAGGGCTGCCGGTTTGCTGTGCTTTCAGCGTTCTTCGTTCTCTCCCAGGCGAGGCATGAATGCGGCAGGCGGGATTCATCTACAGCTTCCTGCCCGCTGCTGCAGCATTTGAGCCAGGGGATCTTTAGCGAGCGGAGCAGGCGCTGACTCCTGCGCACGCTCTAAGGTGGGAACGGCCACCCACCACATTAAAGCTCCAGAGGTGACTGCACGCCCGTCAACTAGAATGGGTAGCGCGGTGCAGCTGGCCAGCAGCGCGTCACCCACCATGCATCTCCTGCTGTAGGGAACCTTTATGCACTCACCATGGGATGTAGGTCAGGACAGCAGCTAGTATCACTGCAGGCATCCAGACTCACACAAAGTGCCTGTCCCTTCCCCGGAGGAGGCAGCTTCAAGGGTACATGAAATAGTCGGGCAGAGTGCCATGCAGGGATATGTAGGTTCATTTGGGGGGCAGTTAGTGACCCCACACATAAGCAGTTGCCCTAACCCCCTCACCTCCCATCTTCACAATATGAAGCCAGAGGAAGGCACCCTGCCCATTGGACCTGCACCCCTGCAGCAGTTGTCGGTCAATGGAAACAGCGTTCATCGTAGCTCATATAGTAGTCGTTACTAAATGTCAGATGGATGTTCTCGACGTTCTTATTCTTCGCGTTGGTGTTCCCTTTATCCATTTGCAGGGTTATCTGTGGCGATTTGGGTCTACAGCCCTTCTTGCCGCCACACAGTTCTATTCGCTGGCTGAATGTTAATCAAGGGCAACTTGCCTTCCCTTCACCCAGGGGCGTAACTACAACAGGTGCAGGGGTTGCGATCGCACCCGGGCCCTGAAGCCTAGGGGGGCCTAAAAGTCACTTTGGCCTATAGAAAAAAGACTAATGCTATTAAAGATTTGCACTAATTGGGGGCCCCATCGGAGCTTTCGCATCGGGGCCCCTGAGCCTGAAGTTACGCCACTGCCTTCACCCATTGGTGAGTATTGTTGTGTTGGGGTTTGGAGAGGGGGCAGAGCAGAATTGATGCACGATGGGGTGTAGTAAATGAATCCATATGGAGGAATTATTACCTATACAATTCAGGCAAATGAATTTGCAGCGAACGCAGATACAAAAAAAAAAAATACCCTGTGAGCAATTTTAGAATCATCTAGTCAGATTGAGCCAGATACATCGGCTAAAGAACGCCACGTTCACCTTCTCACCCGCTGCATTGCTGATTCGTTACCGAGTGGTGTACACCACACCGGTTAACATAAGCGGACGGTGCAGTATGATTTGGAGGCGCTTTCTACTCATTGCTCCCGTTAATTCTCAAACATTTTCAAAGACCCTACTCCAGCGGTCGGGCTAATAGCAATAAAAAAAAATGGAGAGAGCAGCATTGGGGTGTCCCCCCCCCCTCCCTGTTTTTTGCAGTTACCGCTTTTGCATTTTTCCAACTTGGGAAACCACACCCCTTTGTATAGTCAAAAATCTTAACTAACAGAAAGGGTATGGTACCTTATAATCTTTAACCCTTTATGGACCGAGCCTCATTTTGTATTTATGACCAGTATCAATTCATGAGATAAGAACTCTGGTCCATGTCAACATATTCCAGTGATTCCAAGAATGTTTTTTTCATCAATTCAAAGCCATTAAGGATTTAGCCATCATTGGTCATCATTGCCCCCCCCCCTCCAAATTTAGCGAAGGAAAGCACAGGCTATTTGTCATCTTTCAACTTCACCAACAGTCATTTGCGGGATGCGCAAGGCTTTGGTGTCATCGGCATCCGGGGTCGTGGTACCTCCTTCCCCCCACCTTTATTTGGAGTGCGGTCGTTCCTACCTTCCTGTGGCCGCGTGTAAATGTACCATTATAACGTCCTAACCCCCAAAATTCCTACCTCTGAACTCAGAGCAATACTCCTCAACCGGACGCGCTCCTTGCCTGATATTACGTAGTTTAGACTCAGTCAAGGAAATGCCATGAGGGTCACCATACGCCAGGGCAAGTGCTGCAAAAAACTCCTCCACCGACCGCATAGATGGAGAATCGGTCGGCAGAGAGAAGGCCCAGGCCTGGGGATCCCCCTTAAGAAGGGAGAGTATAGTCCCCACACGCTGTCCCTCGCTCCCGTAGAGCGAGGGCAGAGCCTGAAGTATAGCTTACAGGACTCCCTGGAAACCATAAACTTCTCTCCCTCCCGAAAATCCGTCAGGGAGGGATATATTGGGTTCTGGTACAGCCAGGGCATGAGCCGCGGCCATATACCCAACCACTTCGCTGATGCACCACCTGGTTGTGCAAGATAGAAACCTCCTTAGATGTTCTGCACCAGGTGTGCAAAAGCTCGTGTTGAAGCCATAAGGGCTTCGAGAAAAATACTGGGTCACAGATAATGTCACGCGGTGGTGTAGAGAATAGGGATTCAGATGGTAAGATGGGTAAAGGCGAACTGGGGAACTAGTCTGACCCTTAGTCTGGGGTTCCCTGGTCCACCCTGTTCCTGGAATTACCTCTAATGGTGAGGACCTCCGGGCCGCCGTCCTTGCCCTTTGCTCCTGATCAGTCCTATGCTAAGAGCCTCTAACTCCACCTACAGCACAGGAAAAAGACATCCACTCCAATGGAAGGGAATAGCAGCAGCTCCTGCAAACACTTCTGCACTGCATATGTCCTCAAAGAAAATAAACTCTATCTGCGACACCCGATGGAGGGAAGTGGTGCTACTTCAAGGCTAAGGGAGTGGAGATCTGAATGCTAAGACACACTCCTCCACCTCACCTCACCTCAGACATCACTGAGAACGTCCCCCATCATCACTAGAGATCAGACATCACTGAGAACGTCTCCCATCATCACTAGAGATCAGACATCACTGAGAACGTTCCCATCATCACTAGAGATCAGACATCACTGAGAACGTCTCCCATCATCACTAGAGATCAGGCATCACTGAGAACGTCTCCTATCATCACTAGAGATCAGACATCACTGAGAACGTCTCCTATCATCACTAGAGATCAGACATCACTGAGAACGTCTCCATCATCACTAGAGATCAGACATCACTGAGAACGTCTCCTATCATCATCACTAGAGATCAGACATCACGGAGAACGTCTCCATCATAACTAGAGATCAGACATCACTGAGAACGTCTCCCATCATCACTAGAGATCAGACATCACTGAGAACGTCTCCTATCATCACTAGAGATCAGACATCACTGAGAACGTCTCCTATCATCACTAGAGATCAGACATCACTGAGAACGTCTCCATCATCACTAGAGATCAGACATCACTGAGAACGTCTCCTATCATCATCACTAGAGATCAGACATCACTGAGAACGTCTCCTATCATCACTAGAGATCAGACATCACTGAGAACGTCTCCTATCATCACTAGAGATCAGACATCACTGAGAACGTCTCCCATCATCACTAGAGATCAGACATCACTGAGAACGTCTCCATCATCACTAGAGATCAGACATCACTGAGAACGTCTCCCATCATCACTAGAGATCAGACATCACTGAGAACGTCTCCATCATCACTAGAGATCAGACATCACTGAGAACGTCTCCTATCATCACTAGAGATCAGACATCACTGAGAACGTCTCCCATCATCACTAGAGATCAGACATCACTGAGAACGTCTCCTATCATCACTAGAGATCAGACATCACTGAGAACATCTCCCATCATCACTAGAGATCAGACATCACTGAGAACGTCTCCTATCATCACTAGAGATCAGACATCACTGAGAACGTCTCCTATCATCACTAGAGGTCAGACATCACTGAGAACGTCTCCTATCATCACTAGAGATCAGACATCACTGAGAACGTCTCCTATCATCACTAGAGATCAGACATCACTGAGAACGACTCCTATCATCACTAGAGATCAGACATCACTGAGAACGTCTCCTATCATCACTAGAGATCAGACATCACTGAGAACGTCTCCCATCATCACTAGAGATCAGATATCACTGAGAACGTCTCCTATCACTAGAGATCAGACATCACTGAGAACGTCTCCATCATCACTAGAGATCAGACATCACTGAGAACGTCTCCCATCATCACTAGAGATCAGACATCACTGAGAACGTCTCCCATCATCACTAGAGATCAGACATCACTGAGAACGTCTCCATCATCACTAGAGATCAGACATCACTGAGAACGTCTCCCATCATCACTAGAGATCAGACATCACTGAGAACGTCTCCTATCATCACTAGAGATCAGACATCACTGAGAACGTCCCCATCATCACTAGAGATCAGAACACTGAGAACGTTCCTAATCATAGAGATGAATCACTGAAAGTTCCATCACATAGGATCAGAATCACTGAGAAGTCTCCATCATCACTAGAGATCAGACATCACTGAGAACGTTCATCATCACTGAGATCAGACATCACTGGAACGTTCATCATCACTAGAGATCAGACATCTGAGAAGTCTCCTCATAGAGATCAGACATCACGAGAACTCTCCTCATCATAGGATCAGTATGAGAGTCTCTTATCACTAGAGATCAGACATCACTGAGACTCTATACAGAGATAGCACTGAGAAGTTCTCATCTAGAGATCAGAACATGAGAACTCTCATATCAGAGATCAGAATCACTGAGAACTTCCTCATCACTAGAGATCAGACATCATGAGAACGTCTCCATCATCACTAGAGATCAGCATCATGAGAGTCTCCTCATCACTAGAGATCAGACATCACTGAGAACGTTCTATCATCATAGAGATCAGACATCACTGAGAACGTCTCCATATCACTAGAGATCAACATCATGAGAACGTCTCCATCATCAAGAGATCAGACATCACTGAGAACGTTCCATCATCACTAGAGATCAGATCATGAGAACGTCTCCTATCATCACTAGAGATCAGACATCACTGAGAACGTCTCATCATCACTAGAGATCAGACATCACTGAGAACGTCCATCATCAAGAGATCAGACATCATGAGAAGTCTCCCATCATCACTAGAGATCAGAATCACTGAGAAGTCTCCATCATCACTAGAGATCAACATCCTGAGAACGTCTCTTCATGAGCAGACATCACTGAGAAGTCTCCATCATCAAGAGATCAGACATACTGAGAACGTTCCTATCATCACTAGAGATCAGACATCCTGAGAAGTTCCTATCATCACTAGAGATCAGAATCACTGAGAACGTTCATCATCACTAGGATCAGACATCACTGAGAACGTCTCATCATCTAGAGATCAGACATCACTGAGAACGTCTCTCATAGAGATCAGACTCACTGAGAACGTCTCATCATCATAGAGATCAGACATCATGAGACGTCTCCTATATCACAGAGATCAGACATCACTGAGAAGTCTCCATCATCACTAGAGATCAGACATCACTGAGAACGTCTCCATCATCACTAGAGATCAGACATCACTGAGAACGTCTCATCATCACTAGAGATCAGACATCATGGACGTTCCATCATCACTAGAGATCAGACATCACTGAGAACGTCTCCCATCTCATAGAGATCAGACATCATGAGAAGTCTCCTCATCATAGGATAGACATCACTGAGAACGTTCCTATATCACTAGAGATCAGACATCACTGAGAACGTTCCATCATCACTAGAGATCAGACATCACTGAGAACGTCTCCATCATCACTGGATCAGACATCATGGAGTCTCATATCATAGGATCAGACATCACTGAGAACGTCTCCATCATCACTAGAGATCAGAATCACTGAGAAGTCTCCTCATCACTAGAGATCAGACATCATGAGAACGTCTCCTATCACTAGAGATCAGACATCACTGAGAAGTTCCTATCATCACTAGAGATCAGACATCACTGAGAACGTTCATCACTAGAGATCAGACATCATGAGAATCTCCATCATCACTAGAGATCAGATCATGAGAACGTCTCTATCATCACTAGAGATCAGACTCGAGTTCTTCATCACAGAGATAGACATCACTGAGAAGTCTTTATCTAGAGTCAGATCATGGAACGTTCATTGAGACGACATCATGAGAACGTTCATATCAGACATCAGACTATCATAGAACGACTACTGTCATCTCCTAGATGAATCATGAAGTCTATCATGGAAGAATTGAGAGTCATATCCAGAATAGATCATGAGAAGTTCATCATCTGAGAAGCATATGGAAGTTCTTCATCTGAGTGATCTGGAAGTTCATCATAGAGATCAGACATCACTGAGAACGTCTCCCATCATCACTAGAGATCAGACATCACTGAGAACGTCTCCTATCATCACTAGAGATCAGACATCACTGAGAACGTCTCCATCATCACTAGAGATCAGACATCACTGAGAACGTCTCCATCATCATGAACAGATCACTGAGAACGTCTCCTATCATCATGAGATCACATCACTGAGAACGTCTCCTATCATCACTAGAGATCAGACATCACTGAGAACGTCTCCATCATCACTAGAGATCAGACATCACTGAGAACGTCTCCTCATCATCACTAGAGATCAGACATCACTGAGAACGTCTCCATCATCACTAGAGATCAGACATCACTGAGAACGTTCTCCTATCATCACTAGAGATCAGACATCACTGAGAACGTTCTCCTATCTCACTAGAGATCAGACATCACTGAGAACGTCTCCATCATCACTAGAGATCAGACATCACTGAGAACGTCTCCATATCATAGAGATCAGACATCACTGAGAACGTCTCCCATCATCACTAGAGATCAGACATCACTGAGAACGTCTCCTCATATACATCACTGAGAAGTCTCATCATCACTGAGACAAACTGGTCTCCTATCATCACTAGAGCAGACATCATGAGAAGTCTCCTCATCACTAGAGATCAGACTCACTGAAACGTCTCTACATCACTAGAGATCAGACATCACTGAGAACGTCTCCTATCATCACTAGAGATCAGACATCACTGAGAACGTCTCCATCATCACTAGAGATCAGACATCACTGAGAACGTCTCCTATCATCACTAGAGATCAGACATCACTGAGAACGTCTCCTATCATCACTAGAGATCAGACATCACTGAGAACGTCTCCATCATCACTAGAGATCAGACAATCACTGAGAACTCCTAATCCACTCACTAGAGATCAGAATCACTGAGAACGTCTCCATCATCACTAGAGATCAGACATCACTGAGAACGTCTCCTATCATCACTAGAGATCAGACATCACTGAGAACGTCTCCTATCATCACTAGAGATCAGACATCACTGAGAACGTCTCCCATCATCACTAGAGATCAGACATCACTGAGAACGTCTCCATCATCACTAGAGATCAGAATCACTGAGAATTCCATCACTAGAGATCAGACATCACTGAGAACGTCTCCTATCATCACTAGAGATCAGACATCACTGAGAACGTCTCCATCATCACTAGAGATCAGACATCACTGAGAACGTCTCCTATCATCACTAGAGATCAGACATCACTGAGAACGTCTCCTATCATCACTAGAGATCAGACATCACTGAGAACGTCTCCTATCATCACTAGAGATCAGACATCACTGGAGTCTCCATCATCACTAGAGATCAGACATCACTGAGAACGTTTCTCTCATACTTCACATATAGAGACATCAGAACATCACTGAGAACGTCTCCTATCATCACTAGAGATCAGACATCACTGAGAACGTCTCCATCATCACTAGAGATCAGACATCACTGAGAACGTCTCCATCATCACTAGAGATCAGACATCACTGAGAACGTCTCCCATCATCACTAGAGATCAGACATCACTGAGAACGTCTCCCATCATCACTAGAGATCAGACATCACTGAGAACGTCTCCCATCATCACTAGAGATCAGACATCACTGAGAACGTCTCCTCATCACTGAGATCAAATCACTGAGAAGTCTCCATACATCACTGAGACAGACTCCTGAACGCTCCTATCATCACTAGAGATCAGACATCACTGAGACGTCTCCATCATACTAGGATCAGACATCATGAGAAGTCTCATATCACTAGAGATCAGACATCACTGAGAACGTCTCCCATCATCACTAGAGATCAGACATCACTGAGAACGTCTCCAAACATCACTAGAGATCAGACATCACTGAGAACGTCTCCTATCATCACTAGAGATCAGACATCACTGAGAACGTCTCCTATCATCACTAGAGATCAGACATCACTGAGAACGTCTCCTATCATCACTAGAATGACATCATGAGACGTCTCATCTCACTAGAGATCAGAATCTGACTCTCCATCATCACTAGAGATCAGACATCACTGAGAAGTCTCATCATCATAAGTCGCATCAGAGACGTTCCACATCACTAGAGATCAGACATCACTGAGAACGTCTCCTATCATCACTAGAGATCAGACATCACTGAGAACGTCTCCTATCATCACTAGAGATCAGACATCACTGAGAACGTCTCCCATTCATCACTAGAGATCAGACATCACTGAGAATCGTCTCCTATCATCACTAGAGATCAGACATCACTGAGAACGTCTCCCATCATCACTAGAGATCAGACATCACTGAGAACGTCTCCCATCATCACTAGAGATCAGACATCACTGAGAACGTCTCCATCATCACTAGAGATCAGACATACTGAGAACGTCTCCTATCATCACTAGAGATCAGACATCACTGAGAACGTCTCCTATCATCACTAGAGATCAGACATCACTGAGAACGTCTCCCATCATCACTAGAAATCAGACATCACTGAGAACGTCTCCCATCATCACTAGAGATCAGACATCACTGAGAACGTCTCCTATCATCACTAGAGATCAGACATCACTGAGAACGTCTCCTATCATCACTAGAGATCAGACATCACTGAGAACGTCTCCTATCATCACTAGAGATCAGACATCACTGAGAACGTCTCCTATCATCACTAGAGATCAGACATCACTGAGAACGTCTCCTATCATCACTAGAGATCAGACATCACTGAGAACGTCTCCCATCATCACTAGAGATCAGACATCACTGAGAACGTCTCCATCATCACTAGAGATCAGACATCACTGAGAACGTCTCCCATCATCACTAGAGATCAGACATCACTGAGAACGTCTCCATCATCACTAGAGATCAGACATCACTGAGAACGTCTCCCATCATCACTAGAGATCAGACATCACTGAGAACTCTCCTATCATCACTAGAGATCAGACATCACTGAGAACGTCTCCATCATCACTAGAGATCAGACATCACTGAGAACGTCTCCCATCATCACTAGAGATCAGACATCACTGAGAACGTCTCCTATCATCACTAGAGATCAGACATCACTGAGAACGTCTCCTATCATCACTAGAATCAGACATCACTGAGAACGTCTCCCATCATCACTAGAGATCAGACATCACTGAGAACGTCTCCGTCATCACTAGAGATCAGACATCACTGAGAACGTCTCCCATCATCACTAGAGATCAGACATCACTGAGAACGTCTCCTATCATCACTAGAGATCAGACATCACTGAGAACGTCTCCTATCATCACTAGAGATCAGACATCACTGAGAACGTCTCCATCATCACTAGAGATCAGACATCACTGAGAACGTTTCCATCATCACTAGAGATCAGACATCACTGAGAACGTCTCCCATCATCACTAGAGATCAGACATCACTGAGAACGTCTCCCATCATCACTAGAGATCAGACATCACTGAGAACGTCTCCATCATCACTAGAGATCAGGCATCACTGAGAACGTCTCCTATCATCACTAGAGATCAGACATCACTGAGAACGTCTCCTATCATCACTAGAGATCAGACATCACTGAGAACGTCTCCCATCATCAACACAGCATAGACTAAAGTAAAAAAAAAAACTAATTTAATTCACAGCAGCAACACTCATGGCAGTCAACACGTGACACATATAATATAATGCAGCCTCTATAGTACTCAATATAGTATAATGCAGCCTCTATAGTCTTCTATATAGTATAACACAGCCTCTCTAGTCCTTCATATAATATAATGTAGCCTTTATAATCCTCCATATAGTATAATGTAGCCTCTATATTCTTTCATATAATATAATGCAACCTCCATAATCCTTCATATAGTATAATGTAGCCTCTATAATCCTTCATAAAATATAATGCAGCCTCTATAATCCTCCCATATAGTATAATGCAGCCTCTATTCTCCATATAGCATAATATGGCCTCTATAATTCTCCATATAGTAGAATGCAGCCTCTATAATCATCCAAATAGCATAATGTGGTCTCTATAATCCCCCATATAGTAAAATGCAGCCTCTATAATCCTCCATAAAGTATACAATTTAAAGTGTGATGATGGGTGGGGGGCCCCAGTGTCTGTGCGGGCACAAAACCCCCTTGATTCATGGGCCCCATGGTGGCCGCGTGGTCTGCCGCCAATGGCGGTATCCCACTGGCATGCAGGCATCTCCTCCATGCTGTTCCCATTCAATTACAGCAGTTTACCATCCATTTCAGCTTTTTTCTCAGCCCCCCCTCCCAGACCTCTTCGTTGGGTCCAGCTGAAAAGTGTTCAAGCTTCCCATTCATGTGCATTGTCTTCGTTATTCAGTACAAATAAACAAATATTTAAAGGGAACCGACCAGCAGGTTTTAGGGCTACAAAGTGAAGCCAGTGCCTTACAGGCACTGAGATGCTGAGTGCCATCATACCTTTACTTCAATGGTTACATGTATGATTACAGGGAAAAGTGTTATCAAACACCGGGAAAAAGTGCAGCACATTAGTATAAGTGCAGCATTGCGTCACTATGTAGGGTGGAGTTGGGTTTATTTTATTACTTCTGTTTGCTCTAGGCCAAACTCTCCTCCCTCTCTCCTGTCAGTATATACCAGCTCCAGGACACCTCACATTGTGCATGATGATAGCACAATATCAGGCTCTTATGTGGCTGAGCTCAGCCCTCCCTCCCTTATTTGCATGCCTGCCAGCTTCCGGGGGTTCTCACTGCTTCTCCTTTTACCGGATTGCTGGACAAGGTCCCATCCCTTCCAGTCTTCACGTCCCCGGTCTCCTCTCCTGGATGTTCCCGCTGTATGTGATGAGACCGGGGACACGCAGACTGGAAGGGATTGGGATTATAAAAGAAACTCAATCCCACACAGTGACGCTGTGCTGCACTTATGTTAATGTGCTGCACTGTTTTCCGGTGTTTGATAACACTTTTCTCTGCAATCATACATGTAATAATTGAAGTAAAGCTATGATTGTACTCAGCATCTCAGAGCCTGCAAGACTGCGGCTTCACTTTATAGCCCTAACTCCTGCTGGCTGGATCCCTTTAGAAGTATTTGGAACGTTTAATCCAAACCAGAATATTTTGGTATTCGATCATCACTAATTATAATAAACATTTTATTACAATAAAAAACATAATTCACTTATTATAATATTATTTAATTTATTGCAACTCTTACAAGAGCTTGACTTCAATAGAACAAATCTATATATCTCTCCAGCAGTGGTGTAACTTGAAGCTCAGGGGCCCCGATGTGAAAGCTCCAATGGGGCCCCCAATTATTGCAAATCTTTAATAGCATTAGTCTTTTTCTATAGGCCAAAGGGACATTTGGGCCCCCTGCATCTGTTGTAGTTACGCCCCTACTGTCCAGTTAATATCTGTGGATTATATAGGTACGTTTATTGATCTGGTATTCACATGACTGCGCAGCCTTTTTTGGGGTAATCTTTGACATAGACTTTCTTCTCTGTTCCATACACATAGTAATCGTATTCGTCTCCATTCCAGCTGTATCTCACTTTGGTGAGCGGCAGCCACTTAATGCTGTGTCTCTATGGGAGGAGATGACACAATGTATCAGGCTGTATAGGGATCAGTATAGGGATACATTGCTGCAGATCTTATAGTGATGATGTCACGCACCTGGCTCACTATTCGAGTGTCGGAGGAGTTGGGAAGATGCTGAGAAATCGCCTTTGTAGATGCTTCATTGATCGACTCTTTGGGAAAGTCGGTGATAGGTGACACCTGGAGACACATAACATGGAGAGTTGTATAAGAACTTTCATAGCAAGTAGATGAATTAAAGGAACATTTTACAAGACAAAGACACAGCTGCACTCAATGAATGAGAAGATCATCAAAAAGTGACTTTATTTCAGTAATTCAATACATAAAGTGACACCCATATATTATATAGAGTCATTACACACAGAGGGATCTATTCCATGTGTTTATTTATGTTAATGTTGATGATTATGGAAACCCAAAGGTCATTATCTCAGAAAATTAAAGTAGGGAGGATGAAGGGTCTGAGAGATAAAATATGGGGACATACTAAAAAGAATGAAGAAAAGGAATAAATAAAAAGAATGAAGATAATAATTTATTACCAAAAGATTATGTAGTTGTAAAAAAGGTTTCTTGGGTATCTTAGACATGGAATGAACACATATCCCATATAACCAGGTGTATATTATGTTACCTGAGCATTATAGGTGTGGAATGAAGATGAAATATCAGTAGATAATAGGAAAATGAACACATATCCCATATAACCAGGTGTATATTATGTTACCTGAGCATTAGAGCTGTGGAATGAAGATGAAATATCAGTAGATAATAGGAAAATGAACACATATCCCATATAACCAGGTGTATATTATGTTACCTGAGCATTATAGGTGTGAAATTAAGATGAAATGTATGTAGATAATAGGAGAATGAACACATATCCCATATAACCAGGTGTATATTATGTTACCTGAGCATTTTAGGTGTGGAATGAAGATGAAATATCAGTAGATAATAGGAAAATGAACACATGTCCCATATAACCAGGTGTATATTATGTTACCTGAGCATTTTAGGTGTGGAATGAAGATGAAATATCTGTAGATAATAGAGGAATGAACACATATCCCATATAACCAGGTGTATATTATGTACCT
>JARQOC010002240.1:0-28140 GCA_033576535.1 Allobates femoralis
ACCTCTCTGACGGACCCACCCGGGTCTGGTAGTCCCCTCCAACCACGCTGCACACTATAAATATAGATGTTGCGCTCATACTCTGGAGCCCTGGCTCTGGCAAGAGGCTGAAAGTGTGGTTCTCTGAGTCGGGCGCGATTTTAGGCTCAGAGACCCCAAATTCAGCCTGGAGGTAGCGTAGCTTGGTGATGCATTGGCTTCTCAGCAGCTCCCCTGCGGGGAACTGTGCCCATGAGAAGGTGCCCCAACTCGGACCTCCTCCGACGGACCCACCCGGGTCTGGTTGCCCCCTGTCCAGCCTCTAAGCATTTCTCCAAGATCAGAGATGTTGCAATGGAGGGGAAAATGCAGATGGTGAGCCCGGAAACGGTACCAGAGGATTCTGGGCGACGAGTCCTTGGTACTTGTAAAAATTCCTGCATTGGCTTCTCAGCAGCTCCCCCTCCCCTGCAAGGGACTGCGCCCAGGAGAAGGTGCTCTAACTCGGACTCCTCGACGGACCCACCCGGGTCTGGTAGTCCCCTCCAACCACGCTGCCACACTATAAATATAGATGTTGCGCTCATACTCTGGAGCCCTGGCTCTGGCAAGAGGCTGAAAGTGTGGTTCTCTGAGTCGGGCGGATTTTAGGCTCAGAGACCCCAAATTCAGCCTGGAGGTAGCGTAGCTTGGTGATGCATTGGCTTCTCAGCAGCTCCCTGCGGGGAACTGTGCCCATGAGAAGGTGCCCCAACTCGGACCTCCTCCGACGGACCCACCCGGGTCTGGTTGCCCCCCCGTGCCACCTATATAGATTTCTCCAAGATCAGAGATGTTGCATGAAGAGGGAAAATGCAGATGGTTGAGCCGGAAGGTCAGAGGATCTGGCCCAAAGCCTTGGTACTTGTAAAATTGTGCTGCATTGGCTTCTCAGCAGCTCCCTCCCTGCAAGGGACTGCGCCCAGGAGAAGGTGCTCTAACTCGGATCTCCTCGACGGACCCACCCGGGTCTGGTAGTCCCCCAACCACGCTGCACACTATAAATATAGATGTTGCGCTCATACTCTGGAGCCCTGGCTCTGGCAAGAGGCTGAAAGTGTGGTTCTCTGAGTCGGGCGGATTTTAGGCTCAGAGACCCCAAATTCAGCCTGGAGGTAGCGTAGCTTGGTGATGCATTGGCTTCTCAGCAGCTCCCCTGCGGGGACTGTGCCCATGAGAAGGTGCCCCAACTCGGACCTCCTCCGACGGACCCACCCGGGTCTGGTAGTCCCCTCCAACCACGCTGCACACTATAAATATAGATGTTGCGCTCATACTCTGGAGCCCTGGCTCTGGACAAGAGGCTGAAAGTGTGGTTCTCTGAGTCGGCGCGATTTTAGGCTCAGAGACCCCAAATTCAGCCTGGAGGTAGCGTAGCTTGGTGATGCATTGGCTTCTCAGCAGCTCCCGTGGGGGACTTGTGCCCATGAGAAGGTGCCCCAACTGGACCTCCTCCTGACGGACCCACCCGGGTCTGGTAGTCCCCTCCAACCACGCTGCACACTATAAATATAGATGTTGCGCTCATACTCTGGAGCCCTGGCTCTGGCAAGAGGCTGAAAGTGTGGTTCTCTGAGTCGGGCGCGATTTTAGGCTCAGAGACCCCAAATTCAGCCTGGAGGTAGCGTAGCTTGGTGATGCATTGGCTTCTCAGCAGCTCCCCCTGCGGGGACTGTGCCCATGAGAAGGTGCCCCACTAGGACCTCTTGACGGATCCCCCCGGGTTGGTATCCCCTCCAAAGGCTGCACACGTATAATATAATGTTGCGCTCATCTCTGGAGCCTTGGGTTGGAGAGAGGCTGAAATGAGGTTCCCTGAGTCGGGCAGCGATTTTAGGCTCAGGAGACCCCCAATTCCAGCTGGACGGTAGGTAGTTGTGTGCATTGGCTTCTCAGCAGTCCTGGGACTATGCGTGAGAAGGTGCACCAACTGGACCTCCTTCTGACGGCCACCCGGGTCTGGTGTCCTCACACGTGCCCTATAATGTGTTGCGCTCATACCCTGGAGCCTAGCTCTGCAAGAGGCTGAAAGTGTGGTTCTATGTTCGTCGCGATTTCTAGCTCAGAGACCCCAAATTAGCTGAGTAGGTAGCTGGTGAGCAATGGCTCTCAGCAGCTACCTGCGGGGACTTTGCCCATGAGAGGTGCCCCAGGCTCTGAAGGTCACCCCCCTGACCAGCTAAGGCGACGGTAGTCTGGCTCTCCTGCCAGCCTTGTATAGGGGGAGAAGGCACCAGACTAGACCGGCCTTTGAGCACCCTGGGTGGGCAGGCTCTGAAGGGTCACCCCCCTGACCAGCTAAGGCGACGGTAGTCTGGCTCTCCTGCCAGCCTTGTATAGGGGGAGAAGGCACCAGACTAGACCGGCCTTTGAGCACCCTGGGTGGGCAGGCTCTGAAGGGTCACCCCCCTGACCAGCTAAGGCGACGGTAGTCTGGCTCTCCTGCCAGCCTTGTATAGGGGGAGAAGGCACCAGACTAGACCGGCCTTTGAGCACCCTGGGTGGGCAGGCTCTGAAGGGTCACCCCCCTGACCAGCTAAGGCGACGGTAGTCTGGCTCTCCTGCCAGCCTTGTATAGGGGGAGAAGGCACCAGACTAGACCGGCCTTTGAGCACCCTGGGTGGGCAGGCTCTGAAGGGTCACCCCCCTGACCAGCTAAGGCGACGGTAGTCTGGCTCTCCTGCCAGCCTTGTATAGGGGGAGAAGGCACCAGACTAGACCGGCCTTTGAGCACCCTGGGTGGGCAGGCTCTGAAGGGTCACCCCCCTGACCAGCTAAGGCGACGGTAGTCTGGCTCTCCTGCCAGCCTTGTATAGGGGGAGAAGGCACCAGACTAGACCGGCCTTTGAGCACCCTGGGTGGGCAGGCTCTGAAGGGTCACCCCCCTGACCAGCTAAGGCGACGGTAGTCTGGCTCTCCTGCCAGCCTTGTATAGGGGGAGAAGGCACCAGACTAGACCGGCCTTTGAGCACCCTGGGTGGGCAGGCTCTGAAGGGTCACCCCCCTGACCAGCTAAGGCGACGGTAGTCTGGCTCTCCTGCCAGCCTTGTATAGGGGGAGAAGGCACCAGACTAGACCGGCCTTTGAGCACCTGGGTGGGCAGGCTCTGAAGGGTCACCCCCCTGACCAGCTAAGGCGACGGTAGTCTGGCTCTCCTGCCAGCCTTGTATAGGGGGAGAAGGCACCAGACTAGACCGGCCTTTGAGCACCCTGGGTGGGCAGGCTCTGAAGGGTCACCCCCCTGACCAGCTAAGGCGACGGTAGTCTGGCTCTCCTGCCAGCCTTGTATAGGGGGAGAAGGCACCAGACTAGACCGGCCTTTGAGCACCCTGGGTGGGCAGGCTCTGAAGGGTCACCCCCCTGACCAGCTAAGGCGACGGTAGTCTGGCTCTCCTGCCAGCCTTGTATAGGGGGAGAAGGCACCAGACTAGACCGGCCTTTGAGCACCCTGGGTGGGCAGGCTCTGAAGGGTCACCCCCCTGACCAGCTAAGGCGACGGTAGTCTGGCTCTCCTGCCAGCCTTGTATAGGGGGAGAAGGCACCAGACTAGACGGGCCTTTGAGCACCCTGGGTGGGCAGGCTCTGAAGGGTCACCCCCCTGACCAGCTAAGGCGACGGTAGTCTGGCTCTCCTGCCAGCCTTGTATAGGGGAGAAGGCACCAGACTAGACCGGCCTTTGAGCACCCTGGGTGGGCAGGCTCTGAAGGGTCACCCCCCTGACCAGCTAAGGCGACGGTAGTCTGGCTCTCCTGCCAGCCTTGTATAGGGGAGAAGGCACCAGACTAGACCGGCCTTTGAGCACCCTGGGTGGGCAGGCTCTGAAGGGTCACCCCCCTGACCAGCTAAGGCGACGGTAGTCTGGCTCTCCTGCCAGCCTTGTATAGGGGGAGAAGGCACCAGACTAGACCGGCCTTTGAGCACCCTGGGTGGGCAGGCTCTGAAGGGTCACCCCCCTGACCAGATAAGGCGACGGTAGTCTGGCTCTCCTGCCAGCCTTGTATAGGGGGAGAAGGCACCAGACTAGACCGGCCTTTGAGCACCCTGGGTGGGCAGGCTCTGAAGGGTCACCCCTAGGGATGGGCGAATCTACTCGCTAGGACTCGTTACTCGGCGAGTAGTAAGGGACTCGCAGGACTCGGTACTCTGTGAGTCTCTTAGTGATTACTCGCACGAGTCCAATGCAAATCAAAGGCAAACGCTGATAAAACTAGGATTGCTATTGTTTGCATTAGACTCGGCTACTGTGCCAGTGATAGCAGGGAAACTCGCAAATTAACTGCTGTTTCTTTGCGAGCCGAGTCCAGCTGTCTTCTCTGTGCAGCTCCAGGGTCCTAGAGCCCGCCTGCTCACAGACATGATGTAGCAGAGCTGAGATTGTTCTCAGTCTGCTCATTTCCTGTGCATAGACATCTATATATATGCACAGGGGATGTAGCAGAGAGGACATCGCGTTTTGGACTACGTCGGACGGAAGAGGATTTTTTAAATTAAAGATGGAGTCCCTAATGGCTTTTCTTTTATTTCAAATAAAAAATTTTCTCTGTGTTTTTTTAACCCTTTATTGGAGATTCTTAGTGGCTGGGTCAAACGTGGCCTGACATTAAGAATCTCGGGCTTAATACCAGCTTGTATAACAAAGCTGGTATTAACCCCTTTATTACCCAGCGTTCCACCGCCACCAGGGCCGCTGGAAGAGCGGGGTTCAGCGCCAGAGGATGGCGCTTCAATGAACGCGCCATCTTCTGGGGCGGCTGCGGGCTGCAATTTGCAGCGGGGGGTGCCCAGAAAGCTTGGGCATCCCTGCGCTGCGGATTCCAGCCCCCAGCTGCTTAGCTGTACCTGGCTAGACATAGAAATTGCGCGGAGCCCCACGCATTTTTTTTTTATTATTTCATGAATTTTAGAGTCAGAGTCTCAGAGTCAGAGTCAGAATCTCAGAGAGTCAGAGTCAGAATCTCAGAGAGTCAGAGTCAGAATCTCAGAGAGTCAGAGTCAGAATCTCAGAGAGTCAGAGTCAGAATCTCAGAGAGTCAGAGTCAGAATCTCAGAGAGTCAGAATCTCAGAGAGTCAGAGTCAGAATCTCAGAGAGTCAGAGTCAGAATCTCAGAGTCTCAGAGAGTCAGAGTCAGAGTCAGAATCTCAGAGAGTCAGAGTCAGAGTCAGAATCTCAGAGAGTCAGAGTCAGAATCTCAGAGTCTCAGAGTCAGAGTCAGAATCTCAGAGTCAGAGTCAGAATCTCAGAGTCTCAGAGTCAGAGTCAGAATCTCAGAGTCAGAGTCAGAATCTCAGAGAGTCAGAGTCAGAATCTCAGAGAGTCAGAGTCAGAATCTCAGAGAGTCAGAGTCAGATTCTCAGAGAGTCAGAGTCAGAATCTCAGAGAGTCAGAGTCAGAATCTCAGAGAGTCAGAGTCAGAATCTCAGAATCTCAGAGTCTCAGAATCTCAGAGTCTCAGAATCTCAGAGTCTCAGAGAGTCAGAGTCAGAATCTCAGAGAGTCAGAGTCAGAATCTCAGAATCTCAGAGTCTCAGAGAGTCAGAGTCAGAATCTCAGAGAGTCAGAGTCAGAGTCAGAATCTTAGAGTCTCAGAGTCAGAGTCAGAATCTCAGAGAGTCAGAGTCAGAATCTCAGAGAGTCAGAGTCAGAATCTCAGAGAGTCAGAATCTCAGAGAGTCAGAGTCAGAATCTCAGAATCTCAGAGTCTCAGAATCTCAGAGTCTCAGAGAGTCAGAGTCAGAATCTCAGAGTCTCAGAGAGTCAGAGTCAGAATCTCAGAGCTCAGAGAGTCAGAGTCAGAATCTCAGAGAGTCAGAGTCAGAATCTCAGAGAGTCAGAGTCAGAATCTCAGAGAGTCAGAGTCAGAATCTCAGAATCTCAGAGTCTCAGAGAGTCAGAGTCAGAATCTCAGAGAGTCAGAGTCAGAATCTCAGAGAGTCAGAGTCAGAATCTCAGAGAGTCAGAGTCAGAATCTCAGAGAGTCAGAGTCAGAATCTCAGAGAGTCAGAGTCAGAATCTCAGAGAGTCAGAATCTCAGAGAGTCAGAGTCAGAATCTCAGAGAGTCAGAATCTCAGAGTCTCAGAGAGTCAGAGTCAGAATCTCAGAGAGTCAGAGTCAGAATCTCAGAGTCTCAGAGTCAGAATCTCAGAATTTCATGAAATAATTAAAAAAAATGCGTGGGGCTCCGCGCAATTTCTATTTCTAGCCAGGTACAGCTAAGCAGCTGGGGGCTGGAATCCGCAGCGCAGGGATGCCCAAGCTTTCTGGGCACCCCCCGCTGCAAATTGCAGCCCGCAGCCGCCCCAGAAGATGGCGCGTTTATTGAAGCGCCATCCTCTGGCGCTGAACCCCGCTCTTCCAGCGGCCCTGGTGGGGGTGGCACGCTGGGTAATAAAGGGGTTAGGGCCAGCTTTGTATTATCAGCTGGCCCTAAGCCCGAAATTTATGGCGGTCACGCCAATATTAGACATGTCCAATGCAAATCAAAGGCAAACGCTGATAAAACTAGGATTGCTATTTGTTTGCATTAGAACTCGGTACTGTGCCAGTGTAGCAGGGAAACTCGCAAAATTAACTGCTGTTTCTCGAGCGAGTGCTTCTTCTGGCTAGTTAGGCAGCCAGCACGAGATGAGAGCAGACTGCGTTTTCTCGAGTCTCTCATTCACTGTGCATAAACATCTATATTATGCACAGGGATGTAGCAGAGAGGAATGCGTTTTGGATAGTCGGACAGAGGGGATTTTTTAAATTAAGATAGTCCTAATGCTTATTTAATAAAAAATTTTCTCTGTGTTTTTTTAACCCTTTATTGGAGATTCTTAGTGGCTGGGTCAAACGTGGCCTGACATTAAGAATCTCGGGCTTAATACCAGCTTGTATAACAAAGCTGGTATTAACCCCTTTATTACCCAGCGTTCCACCGCCACCAGGGCCGCTGGAAGAGCGGGGTTCAGCGCCAGAGGATGGCGCTTCAATGAACGCGCCATCTTCTGGGGCGGCTGCGGGCTGCAATTTGCAGCGGGGGGTGCCCAGAAAGCTTGGGCATCCCTGCGCTGCGGATTCCAGCCCCCAGCTGCTTAGCTGTACCTGGCTAGACATAGAAATTGCGCGGAGCCCCACGCATTTTTTTTTTATTATTTCATGAATTTTAGAGTCAGAGTCTCAGAGTCAGAGTCAGAATCTCAGAGAGTCAGAGTCAGAATCTCAGAGAGTCAGAGTCAGAATCTCAGAGAGTCAGAGTCAGAATCTCAGAGAGTCAGAGTCAGAATCTCAGAGAGTCAGAGTCAGAATCTCAGAGAGTCAGAATCTCAGAGAGTCAGAGTCAGAATCTCAGAGAGTCAGAGTCAGAATCTCAGAGTCTCAGAGTCTCAGAGAGTCAGAGTCAGAGTCAGAATCTCAGAGAGTCAGAGTCAGAGTCAGAATCTCAGAGAGTCAGAGTCAGAATCTCAGAGTCTCAGAGTCAGAATCTCAGAGTCAGAGTCAGAATCTCAGAGTCTCAGAGTCAGAATCTCAGAGTCAGAGTCAGAATCTCAGAGAGTCAGAGTCAGAATCTCAGAGAGTCAGAGTCAGAATCTCAGAGTCTCAGAGTCTCAGAATCTCAGAGTCTCAGAGTCAGAATCTCAGAGAGTCAGAGTCAGAATCTCAGAGAGTCAGAGTCAGAATCTCAGAGAGTCAGAGTCAGATTCTCAGAGAGTCAGAGTCAGAATCTCAGAGAGTCAGAGTCAGAATCTCAGAGAGTCAGAGTCAGAATCTCAGAATCTCAGAATCTCAGAGTCTCAGAATCTCAGAGTCTCAGAGAGTCAGAGTCAGAATCTCAGAGAGTCAGAGTCAGAATCTCAGAATCTCAGAGTCTCAGAGAGTCAGAGTCAGAATCTCAGAGAGTCAGAGTCAGAGTCAGAATCTTAGAGTCAGAGTCAGAATCTCAGAGAGTCAGAGTCAGAATCTCAGAGAGTCAGAGTCAGAATCTCAGAGAGTCAGAATCTCAGAGAGTCAGAGTCAGAATCTCAGAATCTCAGAGTCTCAGAATCTCAGAGTCTCAGAGAGTCAGAGTCAGAATCTCAGAGAGTCAGAGTCAGAATCTCAGAATCTCAGAGAGTCAGAGTCAGAATCTCAGAGAGTCAGAGTCAGAATCTCAGAGAGTCAGAGTCAGAATCTCAGAGAGTCAGAGTCAGAATCTCAGAATCTCAGAGTCTCAGAGAGTCAGAGTCAGAGTCAGAATCTCAGAGAGTCAGAGTCAGAATCTCAGAGAGTCAGAGTCAGAATCTCAGAGAGTCAGAGTCAGAATCTCAGAGAGTCAGAGTCAGAATCTCAGAGAGTCAGAGTCAGAATCTCAGAGAGTCAGAATCTCAGAGTCTCAGAGAGTCAGAGTCAGAATCTCAGAGAGTCAGAGTCAGAATCTCAGAGTCTCAGAGTCAGAATCTCAGAATTTCATGAAATAATTAAAAAAAATGCGTGGGGCTCCCGCGCAATTTCTATTTCTAGCCAGGTACAGCTAAGCAGCTGGGGGCTGGAATCCGCAGCGCAGGGATGCCCAAGCTTTCTGGGCACCCCCCGCTGCAAATTGCAGCCCGCAGCCGCCCCAGAAGATGGCGCGTTTATTGAAGCGCCATCCTCTGGCGCTGAACCCCGCTCTTCCAGCGGCCCTGGTGGGGGTGGCACGCTGGGTAATAAAGGGGTTAGGGCCAGCTTTGTATTATCAGCTGGCCCTAAGCCCGAAATTTATGGCGGTCACGCCAATATTAGACATGACCGCCATGAATTTCTATTAAATTGTTTTAAAAAAAACACAACACAGAGAAAATTTTTTATTAGAAATAAAAAAAAGCCATTAGAGACTCCATCTTTAATTAAAAAAATCCTCTTCCGTCTGACGCAGTCCAAAACGCGATGTCTTCTCTGCTCATCCCTGTGCATAGATATAGATGTCTAGGGATGAGCAGACTGAGAACAATCTCAGCTCTGCTACATCATCTCTGTGCACAGACATTAATGTCTGTACACAGGGAATGAGCAGACTGAGAACAATATCCGCACTGCTACATCAGGCAGCAGGTGGGCTCTAGGACCCTGGAGCTGTGGCAGCCAGAACACAGAGAAGACAGGACTCTTATCTGTGCGAGTCTCCCAGTGATTACAGTTGCAAAGTAAAGGAGTCCAATGCAAATAAATGACAAAACTAGGATTGCTTCAGGCTGAAGCTTCCGAGACACATCTGCGATTTGTAAATCTCACACTACTCGCTATTACTCGCTTCCCCATTCATTAACATTGGACTCGCTAGACTCGCAATGAGTAGCGAGTCCTGGGCTCGGACTCGCTAGAGTCAAGCGATTCCGAGTAATTTAGGATTCGCCCATCACTAGTCACCCCCCCTGACCAGCTAAGGCTACGGTAGTCTGGCTCTCCTGCCAGCCTTGTATAGGGGGAGAAGGCACCAGACTAGACCGGCCTTTGAGCACCCTGGGTGGGCAGGCTCTGAAGGGTCACCCCCCTGACCAGCTAAGGCTACGGTAGTCTGGCTCTCCTGCCAGCCTTGTATAGGGGGAGAAGGCACCAGACTAGACCGGCCTTTGAGCACCCTGGGTGGGCAGGCTCTGAAGGGTCACCCCCCTGACCAGCTAAGGCTACGGTAGTCTGGCTCTCCTGCCAGCCTTGTATAGGGGGAGAAGGCACCAGACTAGACCGGCCTTTGAGCACCCTGGGTGGGCAGGCTCTGAAGGGTCACCCCCCTGACCAGCTAAGGCTACGGTAGTCTGGCTCTCCTGCCAGCCTTGTATAGGGGGAGAAGGCACCAGACTAGACCGGCCTTTGAGCACCCTGGGTGGGCAGGCTCTGAAGGGTCACCCCCCTGACCAGCTAAGGCTACGGTAGTCTGGCTCTCCTGCCAGCCTTGTATAGGGGGAGAAGGCACCAGACTAGACCGGCCTTTGAGCACCCTGGGTGGGCAGGCTCTGAAGGGTCACCCCCCTGACCAGCTAACGCGACGGTAGTCTGGCTCTCCTGCCAGCCTTGTATAGGGGGAGAAGGCACCAGACTAGACCGGCCTTTGAGCACCCTGGGTGGGCAGGCTCTGAAGGGTCACCCCCCTGACCAGCTAAGGCGACGGTAGTCTGGCTCTCCTGCCAGTGCCAGCCTTGTATAGGGGGAGAAGGCACCAGACTAGACCGGCCTTTGAGCACCCTGGGTGGGCAGGCTCCGAAGGGTCACCCCCCTGACCAGCTAAGGCGACGGTAGTCTGGCTCTCCTGCCAGCCTTGTATAGGGGGAGAAGGCACCAGACTAGACCGGCCTTTGAGCACCCTGGGTGGGCAGGCTCCGAAGGGTCACCCCCCTGACCAGCTAAGGCGACGGTAGTCTGGCTCTCCTGCCAGCCTTGTATTTATAGGGAAGACCAGACTAGACCGCCTTTGAGCACCCGTGGAGGCTCTGAAGGGCACCCCTGACCAGAAGACGGTAGCGGCTCTCTCACCTGATAGGGAAGGCACCGAAGACGCTTTGACACCCTGGGGGCAGCCTGAAGTCCCCCCCTGACCAATAAGCCGTAGTCTGGCTCCTCCCCTGTATAGGAGAAGCACAGACTAGACGCCTTGAGCACCCTGGGCAGGCTTGAAGGGTCCCTGCCAGCTTGTATAGGGAAAGGCACCAACAGACCGCCTTTGAGCACCGGGCAGCTCTGAAGTCACCCCTGACCATAAGCACGTAGTCTGTCTCCTGCCACCTTGATGGGAGAAGGCACCAACTAGACCGCTTTGACACCCTGGGTGCAGGCTGAGCACCCCCTACCAATAAGGCACGGCTGGTCCTGCCACCTTGAGGGGAAGGCACCAGACAACGGCCTTGAGCACCGGTGGCAGGCTCTGAGGTCACCCCTGACCAAAGCACGTATCTGGTTCCTCCACCTGAAGGGGAAGGCACAAGGTGAAGGTCACCCCCTGACCAATAGGCACGGTAGTCTGGCTCTCCTGCACCTGTATAGGGGGAGAAGCACCACTAGACCGGCCTTTGAGCACCCGGGTGCAGCTCTGAAGGGTCACCCCCCCCTACCAGTAAGCTACGAGTCTGGCTCTCCTGCACCTGTATAGGGGAGAAGCACCAGACAGACCGGCCTTTGGCACCCTGGTGGGAGGTGAAGGCACCCCCCTGACCAGTGGCAGGTAGTCGGTCCCCCCCTGTAAGGGGGAAGGCACTAGCCGGCCTTGAGCACCTGGGGGCAGGGCTCTGAAGGTCACCCCCCCTGACCAGTAAGGCACGGTAGTCTGGCTCTCCTGCCAGCCTTGTATAGGGGAGAAGGCACCAACTAGACGCCTTTGAGCACCCTGGGTGGCAGCTCTGAAGGGTCACCCCCCCTGACCATAAGCTCGGTAGTCTGGCTCTCCTGCCAGCCTTGTATAGGGAAGGCACCAGACTAGACGGCCTTTGAGCACCCTGGTGGGCAGGCTCGAAGGGTCACCCCCTGACCAGTAAGGCTACGGTATCTGGCTCTCCTGCAGCCTTGTATAGGGGAGAAGCACCAACTAGACCGCCTTTAGCACCCTGGGTGGGCAGGCTCTGAAGGTCACCCCCTGACCAGTAAGGCACGGTATCTGGCTCTCCTGCCACCTGTATAGGGGGAGAAGGCACCAGACTAGACCGGCCTTTGAGCACCCTGGGTGGGCAGGCTCTGAAGGTCACCCCCCTGACCAGTAAGGCACGGTAGTCTGGCTCTCCTGCCAGCCTTGTATAGGGGGAGAAGGCACCAACTAGACCGGCCTTTGAGCACCCTGGTGGGCAGGCTCTGAAGGGTCACCCCCCTGACCAGTAAGGCGACGGTAGTCTGGCTCTCCTGCCAGCCTTGATAGGGGAGAAGGCACCAGACTAACCGGCCTTTGAGCACCCTGGGGGGCAGGCTCTGAAGGGTCACCCCCCTGACCAGCTAAGGCACGGTAGTCTGGCTCTCCTGCCAGCCTTGTATAGGGGAGAAGGCACCAGACTAGACCGGCCTTTGAGCACCCTGGTGGGCAGGCTCTGAAGGTCACCCCCTGACCAGTAAGGCACGGTAGTCTGGCTCTCCTGCCAGCCTGTATAGGGGAGAAGGCACCAGACTAGACCGGCCTTTGAGACCCTGGTGGGCAGGCTCTGAAGGTCACCCCCTGACCATAAGGCACGGTAGTCTGGCTCTCCTGCCAGCCTTGTATAGGGGAGAAGGCACCAGACTAGACCGGCCTTTGAGCACCCTGGGTGGGCAGGCTCTGAAGGGTCACCCCCTGACCAGTAAGGCTACGGTAGTCTGGCTCTCCTGCCACCTTGTATAGGGGGAGAAGGCACCAGACTAGACCGCCTTTGAGCACCCTGGTGGCAGGCTCTGAAGGGTCACCCCCCTGACCAGTAAGGCGACGGTAGTCTGGCTCTCCTGCCAGCCTTGTATAGGGGAGAAGGCACCAGACTAGCCGGCCTTTGAGCACCCTGGGTGGGCAGGCTCTGAAGGTCACCCCCCTGACCAGTAAGGCACGGTAGTCTGGCTCTCCTGCCAGCCTTGTATAGGGGAGAAGGCACCAGACTAGACCGGCCTTTGAGCACCTGGGTGGGCAGCTCTGAAGGTCACCCCTGACCAGTAAGGCACGGTAGTCTGCTCTCCTGCCAGCCTTGTATAGGGGAGAAGGCACCAGACTAGACGCCTTTGAGCACCCTGGGTGGGCAGGCTCGAAGGGTCACCCCCTGACCAGTAAGGCACGGTAGTCTGGCTCTCCTGC
The DNA here is from genome assembly GCA_033576535.1 of Allobates femoralis. NCBI lineage: Eukaryota > Metazoa > Chordata > Amphibia > Anura > Aromobatidae > Allobates > Allobates femoralis. The sequence goes on from JARQOC010002240.1 coordinate 12,743, forward strand.
AGCCTTGTATAGGGAGAAGGCACCAGACTAGACCGGCCTTTGAGCACCTGGGGGGCTCTGAAGGGTCACCCCCTGACAGTAAGCGCGGTAGTTGGCTCTCCTGCCAGCCTGTATAGGGGAGAAGGCACCAGACTAACGGCCTTTGAGCACCTGGTGGGGAGGCTCTGAAGGGTCACCCCCTGACCAGTAAGGCACGGTAGTCTGGCTCCTGCAGCCTTGTATAGGGGGAGAAGGCACCAGACTAGACCGGCCTTTGAGCACCCTGGTGGGCAGGCTCTGAAGGGTCACCCCCTGACCAGTAAGGCACGGTAGTCTGGCTCTCCTGCCAGCCTTGTATAGGGAGAAGGCACAGACAGACGCCTTGAGCACCCTGGGTGGGCAGGCTCTGAAGGGTCACCCCCTGACCAGTAAGGCACGGTAGTCTGGCTCTCCTGCCAGCTTGTATAGGGGGAGAAGGCACCAGACTAGACCGCCTTTGAGCACCTGGTGGGCAGCTCTGAAGGTCACCCCCTGACCATAAGGCACGGTAGTCTGCTCTCCTGCCAGCCTTGTATAGGGAGAAGGCACCAGACTAGACCGCCTTGAGCACCCTGGGGCAGCTCTGAAGGTCACCCCCTGACCATAAGGACGGTATTGCTCTCTGCCACCTTGTATAGGGAGAAGGCACCAGATAGACCGGCCTTTGAGCACCCTGGTGGGCAGGTCTGAAGGGTCACCCCTGACCATAAGGCACGTAGTCTGGCTCTCCTGCCAGCCTTGTATAGGGAAGGCACCAATAGACCGCCTTGAGCACCCTGGGTGGGCAGGCTCTGAAGGGTCACCCCCTGACCAGTAAGGCACGGTAGTCTGGCTCTCTGCCAGCCTTGTATAGGGGGAGAAGGCACCAGACTAGACGGCCTTTGAGACCCTGGTGGCAGCTCTGAAGGGTCACCCCCCTGACCAGTAAGGCACGGTAGTCTGGCTCTCCTGCCAGCCTTGTATAGGGGGAGAAGGCACCAGACAGACCGGCCTTTGAGCACCTGGGTGGGCAGGCTCTGAAGGGTCACCCCCCTGACCAGTAAGGCACGGTAGTCTGGCTCTCTGCGCCTTGTATAGGGGAGAAGGCACCAGACTAGACGCCTTTGAGCACCCTGGGTGGGCAGGCTCTGAAGGGTCACCCCCCCTGACCAATAAGGCACGGTAGTCTGGCTCTCCTGCCAGCCTTGTATAGGGGGAGAAGGCACAGACTAGACCGGCCCCCCCCTGACCAGATAAGGCTACGGTAGTCTGGTCTCCTGCCAACCTTGTATAGGGGAGAAGGCACCAGACTAGACCGCCTTTGAGCACCCTGGGTGGGCAGGCTCTGAAGAGTCACCCCCTGACCAATAAGGCTACGTAGTCTGTTCTCCTGCCACCTTGATAGGGGAGAAGCACCAGACTAGACCGCCTTTGAGCACCCTGTGGGCAGCTCTGAAGGTCACCCCCCTGACCAATAAGGCACGGATCTGGTCTCCTGCCCCTTGTATAGGGGGAGAAGGCACCAAAACCGCCTTGAGCACCCTGGGGGCACTCTGAAGGTCACCCCCCTGACCGATAAGGCTACGGTAGTCTGTCTCCTGCCACCTTTATAGGGGAAAGGCACCAACTAGACCGACCTTTGAGCACCCTGGTGGGCAGGCTCTGAAGGTCACCCCCCTGACCAATAAGCTACGGTAGTCTGTTCCCTGCCACCTTGATAGGGGAGAAGGCACCAACTGACGCCTTTGAGCACCCTGGTGGCAGGCTCTGAGGTCACCCCCCTGACCAATAAGGCACGGTAGTCTGGTCTCTGCCACCTTTAATAGGGGAGAAGGCACCAGACTAGACGCCTTTGAGCCCCTGGGTGGCAGGCTCTGAAGGTCACCCCCCTGACCAGATAGGCTACGGTATCTGTCTCCTGCAACCTTGTATAGGGAGAGGCACCAGACAGACCGCCTTTGAGCACCCTGGTGGGCAGGCTCTGAAGAGTCACCCCCTGACCAGATAAGGCTACGGTAGTCTGGTTCTCCTGCCACCTTGATAGGGGAGAAGGCACCAGACTAGACCGACCTTTAGCACCCGGGTGGGCAGGCTCTGAAGAGTCACCCCCCTGACCAGTAGCACGTATCTGGTTCTCCTGCCAACCTTGTAAGGGAGAAGGCACCAACTAACCGACCTTTGAGCACCCTGGGTGGCACTCTGAAGAGTCACCCCCCTGACCAATAGCACGTAGTCTGGTTCTCCTGCCAACCTTGTATAGGGGGAGAAGCCCAGACTAACCGCCTTTGAGCACCCTGGGTGGGCAGGCTCTGAAGGTCACCCCCCTGACCAGTAAGGCACGGTAGTCTGGTCTCCTGCCACCTTGTATAGGGGAGAAGGCACCAGACTAGACCGACCTTTGAGCACCCTGGTGGGCAGGCTCTGAAGGTCACCCCCCTGACCAGATAAGGCACGGTAGTCTGGTTCTCCTGCCACCTTGTATAGGGGAGAAGGCACCAGACTAGACCGCCTTTGAGCACCCTGGGTGGGCAGGCTCTGAAGGTCACCCCCCTGACCAGATAAGGCTACGGTAGTCTGGTCTCCTGCCAACCTTGTATAGGGGAGAAGGCACCAGACTAGACCGGCCTTTGAGCACCCTGGTGGGCAGGCTCTGAAGGTCACCCCCCTGACCAGTAAGGCTACGGTAGTCTGGTCTCCTGCCAACCTTGTATAGGGGGAGAAGGCACCAGACTAGACCGCCTTTGAGCACCCTGGGTGGGCAGGCTCTGAAGGTCACCCCCCTGACCAGATAAGGCTACGGTAGTCTGGTCTCTCCTGCCACCTTGTATAGGGGGAGAAGGCACCAGACTAGACCGGCCTTTGAGCACCCTGGGTGGGCAGGCTCTGAAGGGTCACCCCCCTGACCAGATAAGGCTACGGTAGTCTGGTTCTCCTGCCACCTTGTATAGGGGAGAAGGCACCAGACTAGACCGACCTTTGAGCACCCTGGGTGGGCAGGCTCTGAAGGGTCACCCCCCTGACCAGATAAGGCTACGGTAGTCTGGTTCTCCTGCCAACCTTGTATAGGGGAGAAGGCACCAGACTAGACCGACCTTTGAGCACCCTGGGTGGGCAGGCTCTGAAGGGTCACCCCCCTGACCAGATAAGGCTACGGTAGTCTGGTTCTCCTGCCAGCCTTGTATAGGGGGAGAAGGCACCAGACTAGACCGACCTTTGAGCACCCTGGGTGGGCAGGCTCTGAAGAGTCACCCCCCTGACCAGATAAGGCTACGGTAGTCTGGTTCTCCTGCCAACCTTGTATAGGGGGAGAAGGCACCAGACTAGACCGACCTTTGAGCACCCTGGGTGGGCAGGCTCTGAAGAGTCACCCCCCTGACAGATAAGGCTACGGTAGTCTGGTTCTCCTGCCAACCTTGTATAGGGGGAGAAGGCACCAGACTAGACCGCCTTTGAGCACCCTGGGTGGGCAGGCTCTGAAGAGTCACCCCCTGACCAGATAAGGCTACGGTAGTCTGAGTTCTCCTGCCAACCTTGTATAGGGGGAGAAGGCACCAGACTAGACCGACCTTTGAGCACCCTGGGTGGGCAGGCTCTGAAGAGTCACCCCCCTGACCAGATAAGGCTACGGTAGTCTGGTTCTCCTGCCAACCTTGTATAGGGGGAGAAGGCACCAGACTAGACCGACCTTTGAGCACCCTGGGTGGGCAGGCTCTGAAGAGTCACCCCCCTGACCAGATAAGGCTACGGTAGTCTGGTTCTCCTGCCAACCTTGTATAGGGGGAGAAGGCACCAGACTAGACCGACCTTTGAGCACCCTGGGTGGGCAGGCTCTGAAGAGTCACCCCCCTGACCAGATAAGGCTACGGTAGTCTGGTTCTCCTGCCAACCTTGTATAGGGGGAGAAGGCACCAGACTAGACCGACCTTTGAGCACCCTGGGTGGGCAGGCTCTGAAGAGTCACCCCCCTGACCAGATAAGGCTACGGTAGTCTGGTTCTCCTGCCAACCTTGTATAGGGGGAGAAGGCACCAGACTAGACCGACCTTTGAGCACCCTGGGTGGGCAGGCTCTGAAGAGTCACCCCCCTGACCAGATAAGGCTACGGTAGTCTGGTTCTCCTGCCAACCTTGTATAGGGGGAGAAGGCACCAGACTAGACCGACCTTTGAGCACCCTGGGTGGGCAGGCTCTGAAGAGTCACCCTGTTCTGTTCCCACTTAAAGGCGATAAAGGCATGCTGGTTGTATACTAGGATGAGAGTTCCTTCTTACCTTTGTACTTCCAGTAAGAGGGGCAGACAGGACCCGGAGCAGCGTCTCAGATAAGCGTACACACGTTAGGATGAAAACAATGCTGGTTTATTCCATAGGTGAATGATCCAAAACATGGCATTGAAATCTTGCATGAAGCTTGTCTCTGCAGTCGCTACTTGTGGGTCAAAAAACTTTGCTTCTCCAGCTCTATGAGAATGGAACTCTCTGCAGTAAAGATGTCTCCTAATGACTGGGCAAAACAGGAAGAGACAACAGCACGTGCAGGAGCCACACCCCATAGGCTGGACAAGGAAAGGCAGAAAGAATTGAGAGGTCTGGCCAGCAGGTGGCAGCAGAGACAAGCATCAATATAACAGATTAGACTGTAAAACAGGATTGAAACAGCACACTCCCCGTCTGGAATTCACTTTGGGGATTCCACTATTAGTCCATAACAATACCTAAACGAAGGGCATGTTAAATACAACAATTCAAATTCAAAACCAAAATGAGAAGAAAACGGCTAAAGTTCAGGTCCGGAAGCGTTCATCCCGTAGTGGCGCTCTCTACGGGCAACAGCAGAATGAGTTCGTGGATCGGCCTTGCAAAGGTCTTCGTTTCACCTTTCCTGAAGACCCTTAGCTCCACCTTCCGCACATTGCCGTCCTGGCTAGGTAGTGTCTTAGTAACAAGTCCCAGAGGCCAGTCAGTTCTTTGGGTGGTCTGATCTTTCATAAGGACCAGGTCCCCTTCCTTGATATTTGGCTTGGGATGTCGCCACTTCCTTCTTCCTTGAAGAACGGTGAGGTATTCCTTTCTCCATCGATTCCAGAAGTAGTCGGCCAAATATTGGACTCGTTTCCAGTGTCTTTGGTAGGTGTTGGCGTGAGTGAAGTCTCCGCTGGGAATTACCGCGTTGTCAAGAAGGATGGTGGGAGTCAGCATGGTTGGTACCTCTGGATCCATTGTCACGGGCACGAGGGGTCTCGAATTGATGATGGCTGAGACTTCGGCTAAAAGAGTGACTAGAGTCTCGTGCGTGAGTCTTGAGGAGTTAACGTCCTTTAGCATGGAGTTCAGGATGTTGCGTGAGATCCCTATCATCCTCTCCCAGGAGCCCCCCATGTGAGAACTGTGAGGAGAATTGAAGATCCAGGTGCAACCCTTGTCTGCTAGCTGGTCTTGGATTGGCTTGGTGTCGATGTTCAGCTCTCTACATGCACCGACGAAGTTGCTGCCACGGTCGGACCTCAGCTGCTTTACTGGTCCTCTAATGGCAAAGAACCTCCTTAAGGCATTGATCAGGCAGGAAGTATCCATGGATTCTAACACCTCAATGTGAACGGCTCGAACACTCATGCAGGTGAATAGCACAGCCCACCGCTTATTGTCTGCTCGGCTGCTACGAGTTCTGCGTGAAGATACCATCCATGGTCCGAACACGTCTAGGCCCACGTAGGTGAAAGGTGGTTCCATAGAAAGTCTGTCTGCAGGCAGATCAGCCATTTGTTGGCACAGTTGCCTTCCTCTCGTTTTGCGACAATGCACACAATCATGGAGTATTTGTGCTACACGTCTCTTCATTCCAATGATCCAAAGGCCTGCCGACCGTACGGCGCCCTCTGTGATCTGTCTGCCTTGGTGTTCAGTCCTTTCATGGTGATGTCGGATCAGCAAGACTGTAACGTGGTGTTTGTTGGGAATGATGAGAGGATTTTGTTCTGCGACTCCGAAACGAGCCTGATTTAAACGACCGCCGACTCTAAGTAAGCCAAAACTGTCCATAATCGGGTTTAGATTGGCTAGAGGGCTTCTTAGTGGAATCTGCTGTTTGTTGTGTAAACAGTTCCATTCGGTGGCGAATTCGCTCTGTTGGAGGTGGCGTATTATGAGGGACTCACCATGGGAGATGTCCTCAGCAGAAAGGGGTTTGTGGCACACATGCCAGCGATGACAGTCTCTGTTTTTTAGGTCTGTACGATAGCATCTGGCGATGTGCACTAACCTGGCGACAGTCCGGACGAGTCTTGTCCAGCTGGAGAAACGTTCAAAACGTTGGCAGCCGAGGTTGGAAGCTTCCTCTGCACTGGTGTCCAGGGTGTTGACTTCAGTTCGGACATCTGGATCGTTATCTGGATCTAGGATGCTGAAGTTTTCCTGGACACCTTCCTCCGACTGTCTCAACAGGAACTCTGGACCTGTAAGCCAAGAAGAGTTAGCAAAGGAAGATATAGACATGGGTCTAGTTGCATGATCTGCTGGATTCAGCTCCGATGGTACGTAACGCCATTGCTCTGGTTTGGAGGACCTCCTGATCCTTTCGATGCGGTTACTGACATACACATAGAATCGTCTTGATTGATTGTAGATGTAACCCAAAACGACCTTGCTGTCAGTGTAGAAGTGGACCTCATCCATTTCAATACACAGTTCTTGTAGTACGAAGTCAGCAATTTCCACTGCCAAGACGGCTCCACAGAGTTCGAGCCTGGGAATGGTATGGTCGGGCTTCGGGGCTAGCTTCGCCTTGCCGAATACCAGTCCAACGTAGCTTTGTCCGTTGGCATCCATCACCTTCAGGTATGCAACCGCTGCTATGGCTTCAGTGGAGGCGTCTGAGAAGACGTGGAGTTCTTTCCTTCCGCTAGAGGCAAGGGAGATTTTGGTGTAACATCTCGAGATGTGAATGTTGTTCAATCCGCACAACGACTGTTTCCAAGCTTCCCATTTTTGCTCTTTGTCAGAAGGGAGTGGGGTATCCCAATCCTTGACGGTTTCAGAGAATTGTCTCAACAAGGATTTGCCTTGTATAGTGATAGGCGCTACGAATCCGAGCGGGTCGAATAAGCTGTTCACTATGGAAAGGACGCCACGTTTCGTGAACGGTTTGTCTGAGCAATTTACTTGAAATCCGAAGGAGTCGGCTGCGAGATCCCATCTAATGCCGAGGCTCCTCTGCACGGGTGGGCTCTCTAGCCCCAAGTCAATGTCCTTGAATCCAGGGGCGTGGTCGCCCGAGTCAAAGGCTCTCATTACGGCTGGGCTGTTTGAAGCGATTTTCTGTAGCCTAAGTTTTGCCTGGGCCAGCATACTTTGGGTCCTTTTGAGCAAATCGATGGCTGCTTCCTCGGTGGGTAGTGATTTGAGCCCGTCATCTACGTAAAAGTCTTTTTCAACAAAGTCTCTCGCGTCTGTGCCATACTCGGACTCTCCCTCTGACGCGGTTCTTCGGAGACCATAGGTTGCTACTGCGGGTGAAGGGCTGTTCCCGAAAACGTGGACCCTCATTCGATATTCCACCATCTCTTTATTGGTGTCATTGTCCTTGTACCACAGAAATCTGAGGAAATTCCGGTGATCCTCCCTGACTAGGAAACAGTGGAACATCTGTTCGATATCAGCAGTGATGGCGACAAGTTCTTTTCTGAACCTCAGCAACACTCCTACTAAGTTGTTTGTTAGGTTGGGGCCGGTGAGGAGAACATCGTTAAGGGATACGCCTCCGTGTTTGGCGCTGGAGTCAAAGACAACCCTGATTTGGTTCGGTTTCCGTGGGTGGTATACACCAAATGAAGGCAGATACCAGCACTCTTCATTCTTCCTTAAGGATGGAGCGAGTTCCGCGTGGTTATTGCGAAATATCTTGTCCATGAAGGCCACGATATGTTCCCTCATCTCAGGCTTGTTGTTCATTGAACGCTGCAGAGAGTTAAATCTGGTCTGAGCTTGGTCTCGGTTGTTTGGGAGTCTTACCCTGGTGGATCGGAAGGGTAGTGGAGAGACCCAGTGGTTGGTTTCGTTTTTAGAGAACGTACGGTCCATTATCTCGATGAACTCTCTGTCCTCCACTGACAAGGCTACCTTATCGTCGTCCTTGGTCGTGTGAAAGACTGATCTTCCTAAGTTGTCGGAACGCAGGGAAGAAGCGACGTCGAGTAGCTGTATTGAGTCTGGGGGCTTCTCCTTCACTTCATAGTGATGAGGACATGGTCTTAGGCAGGTTGTGCGCCCATCTCCATGCACGTAGGTCCTGAAGGAGTCGATTTCTGATCGATCAACACACACATTTCCTATGACTACCCATCCCAAGTCCAGTCTCTGGGCGTATGGTGCATAGTCGGGTCCATTGCACTGTTGTCGCACCTTGTGTACCCTCAGGTTGTCTCTGCCGAGCAGGAGTAGAATGTCCGCGTTGTTATCTATAGGTGGGATAACGCTCGCGAGGTGTTTCAGGTGTGGCTGATGAAGTGCAGCTTCTGGGTAGGAATTTCACTCCTGTGGCTGGGTATTTGGTCACATTCAACGAGCGTTGGTAGAGGTATTTCAGTCTTCCCGTTGATAGGAGAAGCAATGAATCCCCGGGCTCTTCTGCCGTTAGTCTCTATGCGGCCTGAGCAGGTGTTCAAGGTGTAGGGTTCTGATGGTCCACTAATTCCGAAGGCTTCAAAGAATTTGGTTCCTGCCAGGGACCGGTTGCTTTGGTCGTCTATGATGGCATACACCTTCATCGCCTTTTCTGGGCGTCCCTCGGGATAAACCTTGATGAGGCATATTCGGGCACAACATTTCTCCATTCGGCCCTCTCCACATACCTCTGAGCATGAGCAGGAAACAGTTGTGGCGGTGTCAGTCTGATTCTGTGGCTCCCCGCCATAACTTGGAGCGGGAGCGGTGGCGACTGTAGCCGGTGTGTCTCTAGCTAGCCGAGTAGGATGCATGGCTGAAATGTGCTTTTCGCTGTGGCACTCCCCACACTTGACTGTGGATTTACAGTCCTTGGCCATGTGCTCAAGTGATGCGCAGCATTTGAAGCAAATTCCAAGCTCAGTGAGGATCTTCTTGCGCTCCTGTAAGGTTTTGGATCTAAACCCCTTGCACTTGGTCAGTGAGTGTGGTTTTTTGTGGATGGGACATTCACGATTGAAAGACTTATCTCGTGGTGAGACAGTGTTCTGTTCGTCTGTGGGCGTTGCAGGTGATGGTAGTTCGGTCTTTCTAACACTCACAGCTCTCTTAGTGTCTCTGCGTTTTTGTATAGCACTTTCATACTTTGATGCTGGAGTTGCTGCAGCTGCCGAAGTGTTGGATTCTAGGAAGTCGAGGCTGGGGTCATTCCTCATCTGGGCCTGCTCGTCAATGAATCTGCAGAAGTGGATAAATGGGGGAAAGGTGACGTCGTTCACTCTTTTGTACCTTGAGACTGACGTTGCCCATTTCTCCTGCAGACTGTATGGCAGCTTCACCACGATTGGATTTACTCCGTGGCTGAATCCAGATAGCACAGCCCGGACAGACGAGGGTCTCTTTTGGCGAGCTCCAGCTCCATGAGCAGATCACTTAGGTCTTGGAGCTTGTGGACTTCTTTAAGGTTGATCTTTGAGAAATCCTGCAGTCTCTTGAATAGGGCTTTCTCTATTGCTTCCGCGCTGCCAAAGGTGCGTTCCAGCCTTTGCCATGCGGCGGCGAGACCTGCTTCTGCTTGTCCTACATAGACGGTTCTGAGGCTCTTGATACGGCTTGAAGAGCCTGGGCCCAACCACTTGATCAGGAGGTCGAGTTCCTGTTCTTCGGTTAGGTTGAGATTGGCGATGGCTGACTTGAAGGTTGCTTTCCAGGCCCTGTAGTTCTCTGCACGATCATCGAAATTCACAAGACTAGTACTGATTAGCTCTCTGCTCACCATGAACCTGGCAAACTCGGACATGTCCGACTTCTCACCACTTGTTGCCACGACGACTCGTGATGCCCCTGGGGTGTATGGGCCGCCTGGCGTGAATGGATGAGCTGTTTCCGGGTAGAATGATGCTGCTGCAGGGTTGAGCTGTGGTTTAGCCCTTGAAGAATCTGACGAATACCGCTTGAGCTGTGAAGGTGGGCCAGGAAACGCTGGGTTGCCATCTTGTGGTGGTGACTGTGTTTGAGAGGGTATCTCTCGGCGACTGTCGTTAATTAGCTCGGGCGCCTTCGAGGGTACTGGCACCTTTTGAAGTATGTTGGGGGTTTTGGCGTCGTTGACTTGGACGGTACTGTAAACCGGGGTCGCTACAGGTACCCGGTTTAGCACATAGTCTCTGGTGCGATCGACTGGATCATCCGTTTCCAGTGGTGGCGAGTTAGCTGGATCAAAACCTTGGATCAATGCCTGCTCGAGTAGTCTTACTTTAGCTAGCGCAACCTCCTCTTCCATCTGTGACCGAAGGATCTGTATTCGAGCCTCCGCTTCTGCCCTTGCTTCTGCTTCTGCCCTTTTAGCCTCTGCTTCTGCCCTTTTTTCCTCTGCCCTTGCTTCTGCCTTTGCTTCTGCCCTTTTTTCTTCCGCTTCTCTCTCAGTGAAAGAACGTCTCACCCTGGATTCCTCTGCTATTATGCGGGCCTCTAGTATCCTGTCGCTCATGGTTGAACTTCTTGAGGATGATGACCTGGATGTCCGAGAGGAACGCTTAGATGAGGTCGATCGGTGTGATCTGGTTTCTTGCAGGTGAGAGATGCGGTGTTCGGCCTTGTTTATGGCGTGTCGGACCTTGGCATCTCTCCCTTCGTCCGTCTCTAGCGCCTTACTGAGGTCTGAAAGAGATTCATCAGAATTAAAGTCTCTTAGAAGGGTAATGTACCTTGTTGACAGTCTCTTGTATCCTTCATGGGCGGCGTTCAGCCGTTCCATAACAGATTGTAAGCTTGCGGCGTCGCCTGACGAGGGTTCAAGTCTCGACATGTAAGAGGCGACGCGTTCCCACTGTTCTTCCAGGCGTTCACTTAGCTCATCTTTCATAGCCTGATAGTTTTCAATTGCCTTTACCGTTGGTTTGTAAGAACGTTTTGGTCGGGTAACTTGGTCTGCTTGAGACGTGGGGTCTGCCTCCTGGGCTTCATCGTGGACAGTATCAGGTTGTATTTGCTCTGTTTCAGCAGTGGGAGCCTGTCCGAGGTCCTTTTCGGCCATTTTGAATAAAGGTGTACTGTCTCTTTAAAAGACTCAACTTTTGAATAGGGGTCCGAAAATCGCTGTGCGGCTCTGCGGGAACTCCCGGATGGATCCCCAAGGTGGCTTTGACGAAACTTGGGGTTCGCAGTTCGCCGATGTGCAGTAATGAGGTATAGTGTACTGCAGGCTTATGGAGGTGATGTGGCCAGAAGGAAACCGCTGGTGCATAAAAAACAGTTCTTTATAACAGTACAGGCAGAGCTAATACAAGATGTGCAGGTGGGAGAGCTTCCCTCAAGCTTGTCCAGACGTGCACTGCTGCAGGCAGACAGATACACAAGGCTTGTTGCTGGGCAGATTAATGCACAGAGGGACAGGGCACATGGAGGGCTATAGCTGGATGTTGGGCCGTAAGGCAGTTTTCTAGCTGATAGGAGCTTTTAGGCATAGTTTTTTGACTATTAGGAGCTTTCAATCAAAGTTTTTTGACTGTTCTGTTCCCACTTAAAGGCGATAAAGGCATGCTGGTTGTATACTAGGATGAGAGTTCCTTCTTACCTATGTACTTCCAGTAAGAGGGGCAGACAGGACCCGGAGCAGCGTCTCAGATAAGCGTACACACGTTAGGATGAAAACAATGCTGGTTTATTCCATAGGTGAATGATCCAAAACATGGCATTGAAATCTTGCATGAAGCTTGTCTCTGCAGTCGCTACTTGTGGGTCAAAAAACTTTGCTTCTCCAGCTCTATGAGAATGGAACTCTCTGCAGTAAAGATGTCTCCTAATGACTGGGCAAAACAGGAAGAGACAACAGCACGTGCAGGAGCCACACCCCCATAGGCTGGACAAGGAAAGGCAGAAAGAATTGAGAGGTCTGGCCAGCAGGTGGCAGCAGAGACAAGCATCAATATAACAGATTAGACTGTAAAACAGGATTGAAACAGCACACACCCCCCTGACCAGATAAGGCTACGGTAGTCTGGTTCTCCTGCCAACCTTGTATAGGGGGAGAAGGCACCAGACTAGACCGACCTTTGAGCACCCTGGGTGGGCAGGCTCTGAAGAGTCACCGCCCTGACCAGATAAGGCTACGGTAGTCTGGTTCTCCTGCCAACCTTGTATAGGGGGAGAAGGCACCAGACTAGACCGACCTTTGAGCACCCTGGGTGGGCAGGCTCTGAAGAGTCACCCCCCTGACCAGATAAGGCTACGGTAGTCTGGTTCTCCTGCCAACCTTGTATAGGGGGAGAAGGCACCAGACTAGACCGACCTTTGAGCACCCTGGGTGGGCAGGCTCTGAAGAGTCACCCCCCTGACCAGATAAGGCTACGGTAGTCTGGTTCTCCTGCCAACCTTGTATAGGGGGAGAAGGCACCAGACTAGACCGACCTTTGAGCACCCTGGGTGGGCAGGCTCTGAAGAGTCACCCCCCTGACCAGATAAGGCTACGGTAGTCTGGTTCTCCTGCCAACCTTGTATAGGGGGAGAAGGCACCAGACTAGACCGGCCTTTGAGCACCCTGGGTGGGCAGGCCCCGAAGGGTCACCCCCCTGACCAGCTAAGGCGACGGTAGTCTGGCTCTCCTGCCAGCCTTGTATAGGGGGAGAAGGCACCAAACTAGACCGGCCTTTGAGCACCCTGGGTGGGCAGGCTCCGAAGGGTCACCCCCCTGACCAGCTAAGGCGACGGTAGTCTGGCTCTCCTGCCAGCCTTGTATAGGGGGAGAAGGCACCAGACTAGACCGGCCTTTGAGCACCCTGGGTGGGCAGGCTCCGAAGGGTCGGCCCCCTGACCAGCTAAGGCGACGGTAGTCTGGCTCTCCTGCCAGCCTTGTATAGGGGGAGAAGGCACCAGACTAGACCGGCCTTTGAGCACCCTGGGTGGGCAGGCTCCGAAGGGTCACCCCCCTGACCAGCTAAGGCGACGGTAGTCTGGCTCTCCTGCCAGCCTTGTATAGGGGGAGAAGGCACCAGACTAGACCGGCCTTTGAGCACCCTGGGTGGGAAGGCTCCGAAGGGTCACCCCCCTGACCAGCTAAGGCGACGGTAGTCTGGCTCTCCTGCCAGCCTTGTATAGGGGGAGAAGGCACCAGACTAGACCGGCCTTTGAGCACCCTGGGTGGGCAGGCTCCGAAGGGTCACCCCCCTGACCAGCTAAGGCGACGGTAGTCTGGCTCTCCTGCCAGCCTTGTATAGGGGCAGAAGGCACCAGACTAGACCGGCCTTTGAGCACCCTGGGTGGGCAGGCTCCGAAGGGTCACCCCCCTGACCAGCTAAGGCGACGGTAGTCTGGCTCTCCTGCCAGCCTTGTATAGGGGGAGAAGGCACCAGACTAGACCGGCCTTTGAGCACCCTGGGTGGGCAGGCTCCGAAGGGTCACCCCCCTGACCAGCTAAGGCGACGGTAGTCTGGCTCTCCTGCCAGCCTTGTATAGGGGGAGAAGGCACCAGACTAGACCGGCCTTTGAGCACCCTGGGTGGGCAGGCTCTGAAGGGTCACCCCCCTGACCAGCTAAGGCGACGGTAGTCTGGCTCTCCTGCTAGCCTTGTATAGGGGGAGAAGGCACCAGACTAGACCGGCCTTTGAGCACCCTGGGTGGGCAGGCTCTGAAGGGTCACCCCCCTGACCAGCTAAGGCGACGGTAGTCTGGCTCTCCTGCCAGCCTTGTATAGGGGGAGAAGGCACCAGACTAGACCGGCCTTTGAGCACCCTGGGTGGGCAGGCTCTGAAGGGTCACCCCCCTGACCAGCTAAGGCGACGGTAGTCTGGCTCTCCTGCCAGCCTTGTATAGGGGGAGAAGGCACCAGACTAGACCGGCCTTTGAGCACCCTGGGTGGCAGGCTCTGAAGGGTCACCCCCCTGACCAGCTAAGGCGACGGTAGTCTGGCTCTCCTGCCAGCCTTGTATAGGGGGAGAAGGCACCAGACTAGACCGGCCTTTGAGCACCCTGGGTGGGCAGGCTCTGAAGGGTCACCCCCCTGACCAGCTAAGGCGACGGTAGTCTGGCTCTCCTGCCAGCCTTGTATAGGGGGAGAAGGCACCAGACTAGACCGGCCTTTGAGCACCCTGGGTGGGCAGGCTCTGAAGGGTCACCCCCCTGACCAGCTAAGGCGACGGTAGTCTGGCTCTCCTGCCAGCCTTGTATAGGGGGAGAAGGCACCAGACTAGACCGGCCTTTGAGCACCCTGGGTGGGCAGGCTCTGAAGGGTCACCCCCCTGACCAGCTAAGGCGACGGTAGTCTGGCTCTCCTGCCAGCCTTGTATAGGGGGAGAAGGCACCAGACTAGACCGGCCTTTGAGCACCCTGGGTGGGCAGGCTCTGAAGGGTCACCCCCCTGACCAGCTAAGGCGACGGTAGTCTGGCTCTCCTGCCAGCCTTGTATAGGGGGAGAAGGCACCAGACTAGACCGGCCTTTGAGCACCCTGGGTGGGCAGGCTCTGAAGGGTCACCCCCCTGACCAGCTAAGGCGACGGTAGTCTGGCTCTACTGCCAGCCTTGTATAGGGGGAGAAGGCACCAGACTAGACCGGCCTTTGAGCACCCTGGGTGGGCAGGCTCTGAAGGGTCACCCCCCTGACCAGCTAAGGCGACGGTAGTCTGGCTCTCCTGCCAGCCTTGTATAGGGGGAGAAGGCACCAGACAAGACCGGCCTTTGAGCACCCTGGGTGGGCAGGCTCTGAAGGGTCACCCCCCTGACCAGCTAAGGCGACGGTAGTCTGGCTCTCCTGCCAGCCTTGTATAGGGGGAGAAGGCACCAGACTAGACCGGCCTTTGAGCACCCTGGGTGGGCAGGCTCTGAAGGGTCACCCCCCTGACCAGCTAAGGCGACGGTAGTCTGGCTCTCCTGCCAGCCTTGTATAGGGGGAGAAGGCACCAGACTAGACCGGCCTTTGAGCACCCTGGGTGGGCAGGCTCTGAAGGGTCACCCCCCTGACCAGCTAAGGCGACGGTAGTCTGGCTCTCCTGCCAGCCTTGTATAGGGGGAGAAGGCACCAGACTAGACCGG
This sequence comes from Allobates femoralis, assembly GCA_033576535.1. Lineage (NCBI taxonomy): Eukaryota > Metazoa > Chordata > Amphibia > Anura > Aromobatidae > Allobates > Allobates femoralis. The sequence continues at coordinate 27,920 of JARQOC010002240.1, forward strand.
CCTTTGAGCACCCTGGGTGGGCAGGCTCTGAAGGGTCACCCCCCTGACCAGCTAAGGGAAAGGGGAGTCTGGCTCTCCTGCCAGCCTTGTTTGGGGGAGAAGGCACCAGACAGACCGGGCCCTTTTTGCACCCTGGGTTGGGGGGGCTCTGAAGGGGCACCCCCCCCCCCACCAGGGTAAGGCGACGGTATTGTCTGGCTCTCCTGCCAGCCTTTTATAGG
>JARQOC010002241.1:0-28131 GCA_033576535.1 Allobates femoralis
TTCTATCTATCCCTCTATCCCTCTCTTTCTATCTATCCCTCTATCCCTCTCTTTCTATCCCTCTCTTTCTATCCCTCTATCCCTCTCTTTCTATCCCTCTATCCCTCTCTTTCTATCCCTCTATCCCTCTCTTTTTATCCCTCTATCCCTCTCTTTCTATCTATCCCTCTCTTTCTATCCCTCTATCCCTCTCTTTCTATCTATCCCTCTCTTTCTATCCCTCTATCCCTCTCTTTCTATCTATCCCTCTATCCCTCTCTTTCTATCCCTCTCTTTCTATCCCTCTCTTTCTATCCCTCTCTTTCTATCCCTCTATCCCTCTCTTTCTATCCCTCTATCCCTCTCTTTCTATCCCTCTCTTTCTATCCCTCTATCCCTTCTTTCTATCCCTCTATCCCTCTCTTTCTATCCCTCTATCCCTCTCTTTCTATCCCTCTCTTTCTATCTATCCCTCTCTTTCTATCTATCTATCCCTCTCTTTCTATCCCTCTATCCCTCTCTTTCTATCCCTCTATCCCTCTCTTTCTATCCCTCTATCCCTCTCTTTCTATCTATCCCTCTCTTTCTATCTATCCCTCTCTTTCTATCCCTCTATCCCTCCCTTTCTATCTATCCCCCTATCCCTCTCTTTCTATCTATCCCTCTCTTTCTATCTATCTAGCTATCCCTCTCTTTCTATCTATCTATCCCTCTCTTTCTATCTATCTATCCCTCTCTTTCTATCCCTCTATCCCTCTCTTTCTATCTATCCCTCTATCCCTCTCTTTCTATCTATCCCTCTATCCCTCTCTTTCTATCCCTCTATCCCTCTCTTTCTATCCCTCTATCCCTCTCTTTCTATCCCTCTATCCCTCCCTTTCTATCTATCCCTCTCTTTCTATCTATCCCGCTATCCCTCTCTATCTATCCCTCTCGCAGAGCGAGTCTGGCTGACAGCAGGGTTCAGCTCAGGTCATGATGACCTGAGCTGAACCCTGACTGTTTAGTCAGTTCTCAGCTCTGCTACATCCCTGTGTGTCTATGCACAGGGATGTAGCAGAGCTGAGATTGCGTTTTGGACTACGTCGGACGGAAGAGGATTTTTTAAATAAAGATGGAGTCCCTAATTATCTTCTGCTTTATTTCTAATAAAAAAATTTTTCTCTGTGTTGTTTTTTTTTTATATTGATTACTGGAAATTCATGGCGGTCATGTCTAATATTGGCGTGACCGCCATAAATTTCGGGCTTAGGGCCAGCTGATAATACAAAGCTGGCCCTAACCCCTTTATTACCCAGTGAGCCACCCGCCACCAGGGCCACTGGAAGAGCGGGGTTCAGCGCCAGAAGATGGCGCTTCAATGAACGCGCCATCTTCTGGGGCGGCTGCGGGCTGCAATTTGCAGCGGGGGGTGCCCAGAAAGCTTGGGCCTCCCTGCGCTGCAGATTCCAGCCCCCAGCTGCTTAGCTGTACCTGGCTGGACATAGAAATTGCGCGGAGCCCCAAGCATTTTTTTTTAATTATTTCATGAAATTCATGAAATAATAAAAAAAGGGGGCTCGCCTATATTCTTGTGTCCGGCCAGGTACAAATAGGCACCTGGGGGTTGGGGGCAGCCCGTTGCTGCCTGCTGGATCCGGCTGGTTACAGAAATACAGCGAAGCCTACGTCATTTTTTTTTCTGAAAAATCAATAAAACAATCCTAAAAAAGGGACTGTATCTTTATTAACCCCTCAACCATGGTCCAGGGGTTAATAAAGATGCAGTCCCTTTTATTTATATTATTTTATTGATTTTTCAGAAAAAAAAATGACGTGGGCTTCGCCGTATTTCTGTAAACCAGCCGGATCCAGCAGGCAGCAACGGGCTGCCCCCAACCCCCAGGTGCCTATTTGTACCTGGCCGTACACAAGAATATAGGCGAGCCCCCTTTTTTTATTATTTCATGAATTTCATGAAATAATTAAAAAAAAATGCTTGGGGCTCCGCGCAATTTCTATGTCCAGCCAGGTACAGCTAAGCAGCTGGGGGCTGGAATCTGCAGCGCAGGGAGGCCCAAGCTTTCTGGGCACCCCCCGCTGCAAATTGCAGCCCGCAGCCACCCCAGAAGATGGCGCATTCATTGAAGCGCCATCTTCTGGCGCTGAACCCCGCTCTTCCAGTGGCCCTGGTGGCGGGTGGCTCACTGGGTAATAAAGGGGTTAGGGCCAGCTTTGTATTATCAGCTGGCCCTAAGCCCGAAATTTATGGCGGTCACGCCAATATTAGACATGACCGCCATGAATTTCCAGTAATCAATATAAAAAAAAAACACAACACAGAGAAAATTTTTTTTATTAGAAATAAAGCAGAAGATAATTAGGGACTCCATCTTTATTTAAAAAATCCTCTTCCGTCCGACGTAGTCCAAAACGCAATCTCAGCTCTACTACATCCCTGTGCATAGACACACAGGGATGTAGCAGAGCTGAGAACTGACTAAACAGTCAGGGTTCAGCTCAGGTCATCATGACCTGAGCTGAACCCTGCTGTCAGCCAGACTCGCTCTGCGAGAGGGATAGATAGAGAGGGATAGCGGGATAGATAGAAAGAGAGGGATAGAGGGATAGAAAGAGGGATAGAGGGATAGATAGAAAGAGAGGGATAGAGGGATAGAAAGAGGGATAGAGGGATAGAGGGATAGAAAGAGGGATAGAGGGATAGAAAGAGAGGGATAGAGGGATAGATAGAAAGAGAGGGATAGAGGGATAGATAGAAAGAGAGGGATAGATAGAAAGAGAGGGATAGATAGAAAGAGAGGGATAGATAGAAAGAGAGGGATAGAGGGATAGAAAGAGAGGGATAGAGGGATAGAAAGAGAGGGATAGAGAGGGATAGCGGGATAGATAGAAAGAGAGGGATAGATAGATAGAAAGAGAGGGATAGAGGGATAGAAAGAGAGGGATAGAGGGATAGAAAGAGAGGGATAGATAGAGAGGGATAGATAGAAAGAGAGGGATAGATAGATAGAAAGAGAGGGATAGATAGAAAGAGAGGGATAGATAGAAAGAGAGGGATAGATAGAAAGAGAGGGATAGATAGAAAGAGAGGGATAGAGGGATAGAAAGAGAGGGATAGAGGGATAGAAAGAGAGGGATAGAGGGATAGAAAGAGAGGGATAGAGGGATAGAAAGAGAGGGATAGAGGGATAGAAAGAGGGATAGAGGGATAGAAAGAGAGGGATAGAGGGATAGAAAGAGGGATAGAGGGATAGAAAGAGAGGGATAGAGGGATAGAAAGAGAGGGATAGATAGAAAGAGAGGGATAGATAGAAAGAGAGGGATAGATAGAAAGAGAGGGATAGATAGAAAGAGAGGGATAGATAGAAAGAGAGGGATAGATAGAAAGAGAGGGATAGATAGAAAGAGAGGGATAGATAGAGGGATAGATAGAAAGAGAGGGATAGATAGATAGATAGAAAGAGAGGGATAGATAGATAGAATGAGAGGGATAGAGGGATAGAATGAGAGGGATAGAGGGATAGATAGAATGAGAGGGATAGAGGGATAGATAGAAAGAGAGGGATAGAGGGATAGATAGAAAGAGAGGGATAGATAGAAAGAGAGGGATAGATAGAAAGAGAGGGATAGAGGGATAGATAGAAAGAGAGGGATAGAGGGATAGATAGAAAGAGAGGGATAGAGGGATAGATAGAAAGAGAGGGATAGATAGATAGAAAGAGAGGGATAGAGGGATAGATAGAAAGAGAGGGATAGAGGGATAGGAAGAGAGGGATAGATAGAAAGAGAGGGATAGAGGGATAGATAGAAAGAGAGGGATAGATAGAAAGAGAGGGATAGAGGGATAGATAGAAAGAGAGGGATAGAGGGATAGAAAGAGAGGGATAGAGGGATAGATAGAGAGGGATAGAGGGATAGATAGATAGAGAGGGATAGAGGGATAGATAGAAAGAGAGGGATAGAGGGATAGAAAGAGAGGGATAGAGGGATAGAAAGAGAGGGATAGAAAGAGAGGGATAGAGGGATAGAAAGAGAGGGATAGAGGGATAGAAAGAGGGATAGAGGGATAGAAAGAGAGGGATAGAGGGATAGAAAGAGGGATAGAGGGATAGAAAGAGAGGGATAGATAGAAAGAGAGGGATAGATAGAAAGAGAGGGATAGATAGAAAGAAAGGGATAGATAGAAAGAGAGGGATAGATAGAAAGAGAGGGATAGATAGAAAGAGAGGGATAGATAGAAAGAGAGGGATAGATAGATAGAATGAGAGGGATAGAGGGATAGAATGAGAGGGATAGAGGGATAGATAGAATGAGAGGGATAGATAGAAAGAGAGGGATAGAGGGATAGATAGAAAGAGAGGGATAGATAGAATGAGAGGGATAGAGGGATAGATAGAAAGAGAGGGATAGATAGAAAGAGAGGGATAGATAGAAAGAGGGATAGAGGGATAGATAGAAAGAGGGATAGAGGGATAGATAGAAAGAGAGGGATAGATAGAAAGAGAGGGATAGATAGAAAGAGAGGGATAGAGGGATAGATAGAAAGAGAGGGATATAGATAGAAAGAGAGGGATAGAGGGATAGATAGAAAGAGAGGGATAGAGGGATAGGAAGAGAGGGATAGAGGGATAGATAGAAAGAGAGGGATAGAGGGATAGATAGAAAGAGAGGGATAGATAGAAGAGAGGGATAGATAGAGAGGGATAGAGGGATAGAAAGAGAGGGATAGAGGGATAGATAGAAAGAGAGGGATAGAGGGATAGATAGAAAGAGAGGGATAGATAGATAGAGAGGGATAGAGGGATAGATAGAAAGAGAGGGATAGAGGGATAGAAAGAGAGGGATAGAGGGATAGAAAGAGAGGGATAGAGGGATAGAAAGAGAGGGATAGAGGGATAGATAGAAAGAGAGGGATAGATAGAAAGAGAGGGATAGAGGGATAGATAGAAAGAGAGGGATAGAGGGATAGATAGAAAGAGAGGGATAGAGGGATAGAAAGAGAGGGATAGAGGGATAGAAAGAGAGGGATAGAGGGATAGAAAGAGAGGGATAGAGGGATAGAAAGAGAGGGATAGAGGGATAGAAAGAGAGGGATAGATAGATAGAAAGAGAGGGATAGATAGATAGAAAGAGAGGGATAGAGGGATAGAAAGAGAGGGATAGAAAGAGAGGGATAGAGGGATAGAAAGAGAGGGATAGAGGGATAGAAAGAGAGGGATAGAGAGGGATAGATAGATAGAAAAAGAGGGATAGAGGGATAGAAAGAGAGGGATAGAGGGATAGAAAGAGAGGGATAGAGGGATAGAAAGAGAGGGATAGAGGGATAGAAAGAGAGGGATAGAGGGATAGAAAGAGAGGGATAGAAAGAGAGGGATAGAAAGAGAGGGATAGAGGGATAGAGAGGGATAGAGGGATAGATAGAAAGAGGGGGATAGATAGAAAGAGAGGGATAGAGGGATAGAAAGAGAGGGATAGAAAGAGAGGGATAGAGGGATAGATAGAGAGGGATAGAGGGATAAAAAGAGAGGGATAGAGGGATAGAAAGAGAGGGATAGAGGGATAGATAGTGTGGGGGAAATATGGTAATTTCCTATAAATTAATAGACTAATCATATGTTTTAGAATGTTTGTACTAACACTTGGAATATAATATTGAAGTTTTTCCATATTTACTCATAAATATATAATATAGATAGTTTTTCTGATACTCCATCTTTCTGTTCTTATTTCTCTCTTTCTCTAATTTGTTCCTCTATTTCCTATTTTATCTTTATTCTCTCTTTCTATATATATTCTTCTTTGTCTGCTTATCTCACTTTAGCAAGAAGAAGTTTCTTAATGCTTTTATTCTAACTTTCCTCCTATCCTCCATCTTGTCTGTTTTCTATTGCTTCCATCTTGAATTTCTTTGCAGGTTTTTGTTCTGTGCCATTTTATGTGTGTGAGATTAAATTACAGGGACATAGATACATCTGGAGACGTGGATCTGGTGAGAAAGGAAGAGATAAATCACGGACATAAAGGGCCCCATTGAGGATGTATCGGAACAAGGAATGTGGAGATGACCTTCGAGATGCTGGTGACTGGTCTGAAGATGGCACGGAAGATGAAGGCGTGGACACCTGAGCATAGATACATACTAATTACAATTAACCAATCTATACGCGTATATTAGCATCCAGACCACCTAACACCCTAGTTAATACACCCAGTTTTGAATACTCCCGCCTAGATTATTAGAAGTATAAAATGTGTTGTATCCCGGAAGCAAGGCAGTTGCTGCTGAGGATTTTACTTTGTCATCACTCTGAGCATAATATAAGTCTGAAACAGATCTCAGTCTGATTTATTCTTATAGTGGTACCATATGTTCATAGTCTAATTTGGAATGACTAGTGAATGAGCAAAACGCGAATGCCGTACTAAAGTGACCTCGGCATTTTTGGCGCCCAGCACGTGGGGCGTGATCTGTGGTCCACGGCTCTCCGGACCTACGCGTGGATATCTGTGGACGATCTGTGACGACTGACGAAGATTAATCACCCTCCAGAGCACGAGGTAAGTGGAAAGACACATTCATATGTGCTGACCTCTCGTGTCTCAGTCGTTATAGATTGTTCTGTGGGTGTCTAGTGGGTACGGGGGGCAAGTGGTCGTGTGGTGAGACCGTGTTTGACCCAGCATCACGTCTGAACCAGCAGCATATGAGTCACGCAGCCTTCTGCGCGTGTCTGTGTTTCACCACGTCTCCTCACTGGTCATTAACATTCTGTAGCTGTTAACCCTTCCCGTGATTGTTATTGTGCATTGAAATGTATAGTGAAACTTGATAGGCATGTGTGCTGGAGGACGGTGTAATGAAAGTGAAAGGAGACGCAACCTCTGTGATGTAATAGTGAAGGAGAATTTCTTCTGAACTAAAATACCGTAGCAAAGTAATCTGTAAGCACTGGGTCTCAGTGTTAGGGGAGCATAAGAGCCGGCTGGCTTTTATGACTCAGGGGTGTTGTTGAGTAGGGGCTCCACACCTCAGAAGTGTTATTGAGTTGTGGCTCTCACTTCTTGGATCGGAGACGGAGCGTGAAGCCAATTGGCTCTATACTTCGTAGAAAGAACGGGACACGGAATCAGCAGATTCTGTATTCGGAGGTACATTGAGTTGGAGCTCTGTGCCGGGTGATAATACAGTGTATGGAGTTGGAACTCTGCACTTGTGAGTTAGTTGGCAGAACGCGGTGTCCATAGACCCAGCGTTGGGAAGCACATGGAGTTGTTGCTCTGTGCTTAGGCATCAAAGACAAGCTTTAGAGACAATAGGCTTTGTATTTGTCTGCACGTGGAATTTGGATTCTGTGTGCAGTGGTATGTTGAGTTGGAGCTCCGTATCACTAGACTGAATACAGAGGCGATAAGCCCGGTATTCACTCGAGCACGTGGAGTTGGGGCTCCGTGCTTTAAGGGGAGGGTGTGCGGCAGTTGAGCGGCACACTCGGTAGAGCTGGGAGTACGTAGTACTAAGTACTGTATATTCATTGAAGTTGATCTGGGTTGAGTTGAGTTGGAGCTCCTCAAGCCGCAGGGAAAGGTACGTGGAACTTGGGTTCCGCCCCTTGGGAAAGAGCAAACTAGAACACGTGTCGCTTGGGCTCCGTGTTCCTTAGGTAAAGGTATCACCGTACGTGGAATCCGAGACTCCAGACGGTGGAGACCCAGTGTTGTTTACTGTTGCCAGCGTTCTGAACTGCAGTTAGGACGTAGTATCGTGAGTCATGTTGCGTCTTGTAGTGCAGAAGAAGACCGTCCTTCATAAGCTGGATGAGGATGTAGAAGAGGCAAAAATATTGATGGAATCACGGGAAAGCAAGCAGGCTGTTAAGAATGTGAAAAAGTTATACAAGCACGCAGGATTGCTTTGTCAAAGAGTTTGCAGCCGTTTATATAAAATGATTTTATCCAGAGAGAAAAAAAAAAGTAAGCTAAAAGACCAAGGGCTGCTAGATCAGGCACAAGTTTATTTACGAGTTGCAAATAGTTTGAAAAGTGAGAAATGAAGAGAAGTGATGGAGAAGGAGGAAAAGATGCAGAACCTGTGTTTGATTATAAGTTTGTTCCTATATATAATTTTTAACAGTGTAAAATGGCCGCCACGCCATTGTTATTGAGTACGCTATCCCAGCCACCACCCTATAATGGCGGCGATATGAGGTTCTCGGATGTGTGGGTGTGTCCTGTTTGTGGCCACTCCAGCCTTTCCAGGCAAACATCAGTGGGCGAGAAGCCAAGCCATAGGTTCTACTGATTTATAGGATGATGATGATGACTGAGCCCCTTTCCCCCTCCCCCATCTCTTTTTCCGGTACTATCCAGCTTGATCTCTAATGCTCTGCTGCAGCCGCCGGACCTGATACAGGCTCCTCAAATCCCCTCCTATGTATGAAGTTCAAGCTAGCCTGTGTTTACTTAACCGTCCTACAAAATGTTATGCAGAAATAATATATATCAGATTTGGATTTAACTAGGTATATAGTGGTTCAGATGCAGAAAATGCCTTAGGTTAAATAAAATATTTTTAGCCTAATAGAAAGGGTTAAGTGAGTTTGTAATGTCCAAGAGATATTTCATTGTTTGTATGTCTGTTATCTGTATGACTTTGCTTGTATTCCTGTGTTTCAGCTCTGGGAGGGGCTGGGCACGAGGCTGCGTTCCTTTTTATATACATAGCAGTTACACTTTTTACAGTCCTATCAATATAGGTTACTATTCTTCTGTTAGGAAATTAAGTTATAAAATAAATGAAGATTAAATATTAAGCCACGGGAGTCGAGATAATGGCTAGAATTGTTAGTTGTATATATGCTACAAGTGTGAAACAGTTAATTAAATTTTGAGCTATGTTTGAAAAAGAAGATTTCTTTTCTTCTTATGAGATCGAATTTCTTATCTAAACAGCTGTGCGTAATCTTGTGAAGAATTTGCTTGTTTAGAAAGAGGGGAAGAAGAGAGCTAAAGGAGGGGGGGTGAAGGTGGAATCTGCACACTGTGACATGCAGACTGGAATCTTACCGTCTTTCCAAGAATCTGAAAGGCAAAGATGGATTTTTCACATTTATGGTAGTTGATAATAATAATGTCTAATATTGAATACAATAATAGTAATCAGATTTTTATTAATTTCATATGAGTGAATGTTGTCAATAGCCACCTGCAGCACAGGGATAATTTAGTTAGAGATGTAGTTATGGCAGGGGGAAACTTTCCCTTATTTATGGTTGTTGTGTGTTTTAAAAATTAAGCTATCTAGAGGGAAGATTAATATACTGAGCGCCCAAGGTGAAATAATATATATATTAATGCTGTGGGGAGGTGGTACTAGACAGGAAAATCTAACTACAATGTGATGAAGTTATTGTTAAGTTAATAGATCCAGAATGTATAAGGTATGTCGATAAGCAGGAATATAGATTGTATTTTAAGGGCTAACCTCAATTGAGTCAATGTGAGATATTAGAGATGGAAATTAGCAAGTTTGATGAAAAAAAAAAAAATAAAAGGGGGAGGTGGGAGGACAGAAAGAAGAGAGTAGTTAGGTCCTTTATCAGAATTGTGGACATCTTGTGGGTTGTCAAGGCCGAAGAGTTTGAAAATATGGAAGGGAGTGAACCACTCCCCACACCTCCTTAAATTCCTTCTATTAGAGCAGTCTTTGTTCTTTACTATGTGAGAATATTTTTTGTAGTCCGTTATCTTTTCTTATAGTGGGAGGGGTAAGGGGCTTTCTGGAGAAAATGCTGGTAGCAGGAATTTTGAATTAAAGGTGATGTTGTACACATGTCTGCTCTGATGTACAGTGCCCATATATTATAAGAATTTTCTAATCTCTGAAGTTAATACAAATTTCTTTAAGTTTTTTATTGCAGATATGTTTATAGACCAAAGAGATTTTTATGCTGGATAATGGTAGGATCCTCACATGAGGTAATCAGAATATTTGGTTCTGACTTGCACTTTCTGAGCGAATGGAGCGATTTCCGGTTGAAGAATTCCTTAACAATACGGTAAGCCTACTAAATGCAGTATTGGTATATTACGGTGAGGTAGACACCATGTTGCAGTCTAGGATGGTATAATCATGCTGACAATCACCACAGGTGTCCTGTCCTCTCGGAGGTAGAAGGCAAGCTACAACAAAAGGAAGGAAAGGTAGTGGCGGGTGGTTGCCCCATCCCAGCCGGATTGCGCCTGGCGGCCTGAGCCCTCTCTATAGTCGACTGCCTTATAGGGACTGACCGAACCACTAACAGTGTTAAACTAGGAATCGTGAGAGGGGACAGGGCAGGCCATGATGTCTCTAATCAGCAAAGGTTAGACTGGTCTCTGCTTGGCCTCACTTTACGCCTCAAAATAGGTCACGGATGAGATCAGGTGAGTACCTCCTAGTTCGCTCCTGGTACAGGTAAGCTGTGTATACTATCCTGCATTATTCTTGCGCACAAAAACCCAGAAAGGTACGGGCTTCGAGCGACAATCGCTCCATGGGTCTTAGTAAATTGCAAGTAGTGAGCGGACAAGGAAACCAAGAAAACTGTATAAAAATTGTCCCAATATGTGTAAATCTCTTTCTCCTTATCCAAGGTATTATAGAATATCAAAATACCCTGGTTAAAATGTTTTTAGAATAATAAGTACAGGAGTACATGACATGGTTCTTGTATGATTTTGTTGTGTATCTCTTTTTTTCTTGTGGATAACTGTGCTTATTTGCAGATATTTAAGAAGTTCATATCCTTTTGTATACTCTCCATAATGATAGTGGTATATGATAAAATGTTCAAGGGAGGATAGACTCTGTATTTTTAAGGTTATATGTTACTAATAGTGTAAAACTGATACACAATTCCCAGCCGTTTCTAATATGTCTGAGGTTTTCGTTAGTAGGAACCTTTAAATTGGGATTTTGTAATGAAAACAGCTCTGTAAGTATAAATTTATTCAGCTAATATATAGATATATGTATGATATTTATTGGTTGTGTGGGATGGTAAGCTCCGATCCAGGTTGCCCAATGCCTGACCGGTCAATGTACCTTGATTAAATTAGGAATGCAGTTCAGAATCTTGCCATGGGACCCGATGTCTGTTTATAAAATAGCCAGAAAACAAAGAAGCTTGATCAGTTACACATGGGATATGAGGAAGACCCTCAGGTATACATTGATGCTATTGGTGTGCCAAGGGGGGTGTCTGACCAGTTTAAGGCCCAAAATCAGGTATATGCTGGATTTGCTTCTTTAATTCCACAGGTACAGATCAATAAGAACGTTGATTGGATTAATTACATATATTACAGTGAGCAAAGGTTTGTCAACTATGGTTGAGATGCTTTCCAGGGTATAGTTGAGGAATTAGGCCCCAACACTAGAATGATTTTTCAAAACAGGTTGGCCCTTGATATGTTTTTAGCTGAAAAGGGCGGGGTCTGTGGAATGGTGAAAGAGGAGGAAATGCCCAAAGGAAAATCCCATAAGCAGTCTAAGAATCTCCCCTATTATCACACCCAGTTGAGGGATTTGAGTTAAGGGACAGTGGGAGAACTCCATGTGAGATTAGTGTAGGGATTCAGATGCCTGGTGCCTTTCACAAGGAAAGAGATTTCTAAGGTGTCTGAATGAAGAAGTCCAAATCATCTCCTTATCCCATCACATGGACAGTCTCAAAGGTTCCTGGATCTAGTAGGGAAATATTAGGTAAATATAGAAAAAACTTAGGGGGGATTGTGGGGGAAATATGGTAATTTCCTATAAATTAATAGACTAATCATATGTTTTAGAATGTTTGTACTAACACTTGGAATATAATATTGAAGTTTTTCCATATTTACTCATAAATATATAATATAGATAGTTTTTCTGATACTCTATCTTTCTGTTCTTATTTCTCTCTTTCTCTAATTTGTTCCTCTATTTCCTATTTTATCTTTATTCTCTCTTTCTATATATATTCTTCTTTGTCTGCTTATCTCACTTTAGCAAGAAGAAGTTTCTTAATGCTTTTATTCTAACTTTCCTCCTATCCTCCATCTTGTCTGTTTTCTATTGCTTCCATCTTGAATTTCTTTGCAGGTTTTTGTTCTGTGCCATTTTATGTGTGTGAGATTAAATTACAGGGACATAGATACATCTGGAGACGTGGATCTGGTGAGAAAGGAAGAGATAAATCACGGACATAAAGGGCCCCATTGAGGATGTATCGGAACAAGGAATGTGGAGATGACCTTCGAGATGCTGGTGACTGGTCTGAAGATGGCACGGGAGATGAAGGCGTGGACACCTGAGCATAGCTACATACTAATTACAATTAACCAATCTATACGCGTATATTAGCATGCAGACCACCTAACAACCTAGTTAATACACCCAGTTTTGAATACTCCCGCCTAGATTATTAGAAGTATAAAATGTGTTGTATCCCGGAAGCAAGGCAGTTGCTGCTGAGGATTTTACTTTGTCATCACTCTGAGCATAATATAAGTCTGAAACAGATCTCAGTCTGATTTATTCTTATAGTGGTACCATATGTTCATAGTCTAATTTGGAATGACTAGTGAATGAGCAAAACGCGAATGCCGTACTAAAGTGACCTCGGCAATAGAAAGAGAGGGATAGAGGGATAGATAGAAAGAGAGGGATAGAGGGATAGATAGAAAGAGAGGATAGAGGGATAGATAGAAAGAGAGGGATAGAGAGATAGATAGAAAGAGAGGGATAGATAGAAAGAGAGGGATAGAGGGATAGATAGAAAGAGAGGGATAGATAGAAAGAGAGGGATAGAGGGATAGAAAGAGAGGGATAGAGGGATAGAAAGAGAGGGATAGAGGGATAGAAAGAGAGGGATAGAGGGATAGAAAGAGGGATAGAGGGATAGAAAGAGAGGGATAGAGGGATAGAAAGAGAGGGATAGAGGGATAGAAAGAGAGGGATAGAGGGATAGAAAGAGAGGGATAGAGGGATAGAAAGAGAGGGATAGAGGGATAGAAAGAGAGGGATAGAGGAGAGGGATAGAGGGATAGAGGGATAGAGAGAGAGGGATAGAGGGATAGAAAGAGAGGGATAGAGGGATAGATAGAAAGAGAGGGATAGAGGGATAGATAGAAAGAGAGGGATAGATAGAAAGAGAGGGATAGATAGAAAGAGGGATAGATAGAAAGAGGGATAGATAGAAAGAGGGATAGATAGAAAGAGGGATAGATAGAAAGAGAGGGATAGATAGAAAGAGAGGGATAGATAGAAAGAGGGATAGATAGAAAGAGAGGGATAGATAGAAAGAGAGGGATAGATAGAAAGAGAGGGATAGATAGAAAGAGAGGGATAGATAGAAAGAGAGGGATAGATAGAAAGAGAGGGATAGATAGAAAGAGAGGGATAGAGGGATGGATGGATGGATGAAGGGATAGATAGATTGATAGAGGGATAGATGGATGGACAGACAGAAAGATAAATAGAGAGAAAGATAGAGGGATAAATAGAGGGATAGATAGATAGATAGATAGAAGAATGGACATAAAGAAAGAGAAATAGATAGAGGGATAAATAGAGGGATAGATAGATAGGTAGACAGATAGAGAGATAGATGGAAAGATAGATAGAATGAAAGATAGAATGAAAGACAGAAATGATAGATAGACAGATATAGATAGAGGGATTGTGTGTGAGGAAGGGTATAGTTACGTTGATTACATTCTCCCCATTTCCAGCAGGCATAGTGTGTGGCTCCTCCTGTTCTTCCTGCCTCTCTCTCTCCTCGGTGCCGGTTTTCTAGTTTGACAGCCGGCTTTATGAGTGGGAGGTGAGAGGCAGTCAGAGGTGCCCCCCCCCCGCAGCACAGCAAATGCGCAGGCGCCGGTTTGCCGCCCCGCAGTGAGGATAATGAATAATCCACTGCGGGGTCGGCGTACTGCGCAGGTGCGAGGGGACCAGGAACTTGTCGGGCAGCGCTCACTGCGCATGCCCGGCAAGCTAAAGCAAAGCGCAGGCGCCGGTTAGAGCGAGGAGGGGGTGGAGGAATCGCACCATCCCCAACACAGAGGGATGATGGACAGCACGGGGGCGGCACACTGACGCTGGAAACCCCGCCTCCCGGTCTTCGGTCCTGGTAACTGCCTCATATTATATAAGTGCATATTTCAGTGATTATAGTTATGCTAAATGCAATATAAACCTTGTCTGAGTGCAGCCTTAGTGCTGCAGAAGGTGGGGAGCTCAGCTTTTCATGTCTGGGGGGGGTGACAGGTTCGCTTTAAATATATGAGAATTTGTCTTTTGTGTGGATGTTATTGATAATATTTAGGAGTAAATGCGGTGTTTTAACAATTTTTTATGAAACTTTTGGGATTAGATGACACGACTGAGAAACTGACAATTTTTTGTTTGCTTTTTTTGCCGTTTTCGTGTGACAAAATATATTTTTACATTTTTTTTCATCATTGAATTGTGAAAAGAGCAATTCAAAATGTAAAGGCAGAGACACACTATGTGTTTTGCATGCATCTCTCATGAGTCACCCGGCCCGACCCCGTCCTTTGTGCACGGGACAGTGGAGCTGATTGTATTCCAGAGAGCCGGGTGACTCATGTGAGATGCATGCGAGCCAATCACATACAACTCGCATACTGTGTTTCCACTCTTAGAATAATTTTCTGATTATATGTTTTTACTAATCTCTTTTGGGTCCTTGAACCTGGGATCATTTGATCACCTGTGCAGTATATGGTGACATTGACTGATGGGAGGACCAAGATGGCGGAGTCATGGGCATTCAGTAAGCTCCGGCTGCCATCATTACCAATCGGCTCCATGCAATCATGTTGCGAGGGGTGATGATCACCAGTAAATGGCGCCAAGGAATTAAAGTGCTGCCGTCGTCTCGCTCCTGTCGCTGCTGATAGAGGAAAATGGTGGCTGTATGGCGCAGCAGGGCCTGCCAGGTATAGAGGAGGTGTAGATACTGAGGGTACGCCATATATAACCTAGACATATAGTTATAGTCACACTAGGAAAAAGGCCCGATGCTGTCGCATCGGGAGTCGGATGAGATGAAGATGGGGGGTGGGGTGTTTGGCATTGGGGCCATTAGGTGTGACTTGACCCAGTGGGGTGTCAGCAGGGGCAGTGTGGTGAGTGAGGGCATGTGGGGGGTGGTAAGAGGGGTGAGCAGGGGCAGTGTGGGGAGGTGAAAGGGAGAAACAGCAGAAGTGTGGGCTGAGTGGGGGCATGAGGAGGGGCAGTGTGGGTGATTGGGGTGGGGTTAAGCAGGGGCAGTGTGGGTGATTGTGGGCAGTGGGGGGGAGTGAGAGGGTTAAGGAGTGATGATATAGAGGGGGTAAGAGGTGGTGGAGGGCAGCAGCGTGCGGGGGTGTGCGGTGAGAGGAGGCTGCAGGGAGCCGGCGCCAGTCAGCGGCATGGGATTGGTAATATGGCGGCGCTTCCGGGGTAGGCAGGCATAATCATGAGTTTAGCGCAGGCGCCGTTGTTCCATAGCGGCACAGTGGGCGGAAGCGCTAAACTGATGATTATGTATAGAGATAGAGATACACACTGTCACACACACACAGTATATAGGACATGCACAGTCACACAAAGTGTATAGTATATCCACACTGTGAGAGTATATAGTACATGCACATTGACACACACATACACACTGTCACAGACACAGTATATACTGTAGACACTGTCACACACACAGTACATAGCATACAGACACTGTCACACAGAGTATATAGTATATACAGACTGTCACAGACAGTATGTAGTATATACACACTGTCACACACAGTATATAGTATATACACACACTGTGACACACACAGTATATACACACACTGTCACACACACACACAGTATATAGTATATACACACTGTCACACAGACACAGTATATAGTATATACACACACTGTCACACACACACAGTATATAGTATATAGACACTGTCACACACAGTATATACACAGACTGTCACACACACAGTATATAGTATATACACACACTGTCACACACACAGTATATAGTATATACACACACTGTCAGACACAGTATATACACACACTGTCACACACACACAGTATATAGTATATACACACACTGTCACACACACACAGTATATAGTATATACACACACTGTCACACACCACACACCACAGTAATATAGTATATACACACACTGTCCACACACACACACAGTATATAGTAATATACAGACTGTCACACACAGTATATACACAGACTGTCACACACACACACAGTATATAGTATATACACACTGTCACACACCAGTATATAGTATATACACACACTGTCACACACGCACAGTATATAGTATATACACACTGTACACACACAAGTATATACACACACTGTCAGACACACACAGTATATAGTATATACACACACTGTCACACACACACACAGTATATAGTATATATACACACTGTACACACACACGTATATATACACACACTGTCACACAACACAGTATATAGTATATACACACTGTCACACAGACACAGTATATAGTATAAACACACACTGTCACACACACACACAAGTATATAGTATATACACACTGTCACACAGACACAGTATATAGTATATACACACACTGTCACACACACACAGTATATAGTATATACACACACTGTCACACACAGTATATAGTATATACACACACTGTCACACACAGTATATAGTATATACACACACTGTCACACACACACAGTATATAGTATATAGACACTGTCACACACAGTATACACAGACTGTCACACACACACACAGTATATAGTATATACACACACTGTCACACACAGTATATAGTATATACACACACTGTCACACACACAGTATATAGTATATACACACACTGTCAGACACAGTATATACACACACTGTCACACACACACAGTATATAGTATATACACACACTGTCACACACACACAGTATATAGTATATACACACACTGTCAGACACACACAGTATATAGTATATACACACACTGTCAGACACACACAGTATATAGTATATACACACACTGTCACACACACAGAGTATATAGTATATACACACTGTCACACACAGTATATACACACACTGTCACACACACAGTATATAGTATATACACACTGTCACCACACCCACTATATAGTATATACACACACTGACACACACAGTATATAGTATATACACACACTGACACACACAGTATATAGTATATACACACTGTCCCACACAGTATATACACACTGTCACACACACACAGTATATAGTATATACACACACTGTCACACACACACAGTATATAGTATATACACACTGTCACACACAGTATATACACACTGTCACAACACACAGTATATAGTATATACACACACTGTCACACACACAGTATATAGTATATACACACACTGTCACACACACACAGTATATAGTATATACACACACTGTCACACACAACACACACACAGTATATACACACATACAGTATATACACACACACAGTATATACACACACTGTCCACACACACAGTATATAGTATATACACACACTGTCACACACACACAGTATATAGTATATACACACACTGTCACACACACACAGTATATAGTATATACACACACTGTCACACACACACAGTATATAGTATATACACACACTGTCACACACACACACACACAGTATATAGTATTTACAGACTGTCACACACAGTATATACACAGACTGTCACACACACACACACACACAGTATATAGTATATACACACTGTCACACACAGTATATAGTATATACACACACTGTCACACACGCACAGTATATAGTATATACACACTGTCACACACACAGGATATACACACACAGTCAGACACACACAGTATATAGTATATACACACTGTCACACACACACACAGTATATAGTATATACACACTGTCACACACAGTATATACACACACTGTCACACATACACAGTATATAGTATATACACACTGTCACACAGACACAGTATATAGTATATACACACACTGTCACACACACAGTATATAGTATATACACACTGACACAGACACAGTATATAGTATATACACACACTGTCACACACACACAGTATATAGTATATACACACACTGTCACACACACAGTATATAGTATATACACACACTGTCAGACACAGTATATACACACACTGTCACACACACACAGTATATAGTATATACACACTGTCACACACAGTATATAGTATATACACACACTGTCACACACACACAGTATATACACACACTGTCACACACACAGTATATACACACACTGTCACACACACACAGTATATAGTATATACACACACTGTCACACACACACAGTATATAGTATATACACACACTGTCACACACACACAGTATATAGTATATACACACACTGTCACACACACACACACAGTATATACAGACTGTCACACACATTATATAGTATATACACACACTGTCACACACACAGAGTATATAGTATATACACACTGTCACACACAGTATATACACACACTGTCACACACACAGTATATAGTATATACACACTGTCACACACCCACTATATAGTATATACACACACTGACACACAGTATATAGTATATACACACACTGACACACACAGTATATAGTATATACACACACTGACACACACAGTTATACACACTGTCACACACACAGTATATAGTATATACACACACTGTCACACACACACAGTATATAGACACTGTCACACACAGTATATACACAGACTGTCACACACACACACAGTATATAGTATATACACACACTGTCACACACAGTATATAGTATATACACACACTGTCAGACA
Organism: Allobates femoralis; assembly: GCA_033576535.1. NCBI lineage: Eukaryota > Metazoa > Chordata > Amphibia > Anura > Aromobatidae > Allobates > Allobates femoralis. The sequence goes on from JARQOC010002241.1 coordinate 18,879, forward strand.
CAGTATATACACACACTGACACACACAGTATATAGTATATACACACACTGTCACACACACACAGTATATAGTATATACACACACTGTCAGACACACACAGTATATAGTATATACACACACTGTCACACACACAGAGTATATAGTATATACACACTGTCACACACAGTATATACACACACTGTCACACACACAGTATATAGTATATACACACTGTCACACACCCACTATATAGTATATACACACACTGACACACACAGTATATAGTATATACACACACTGACACACACAGTATATAGTATATACACACTGTCCCACACAGTTATACACACTGTCACACACACACAGTATATAGTATATACACACACTGTCACACACACACAGTATATAGTATATACACACTGTCACACACAGTATATACACACACTGTGACACACACAGTATATAGTATATACACACTGTCACACACACACAGTATCTTATATATAAAACCCGAAGGCCACTTCCGGTGGAATCTGGCCAACTTCCGTGACGGCCTGCGCCCTGTGTCACAGACCGGAAACGGAAGTTCCAGACCCACGAGCGGTGAGCGCGTAGCGCTCACCGCGAGCCGCTGTCAAACCTGCATAGCGGCTCGCAGTGGGCGCTAAAGTGCCACCGCCACCCCCACACAGAGCCGTGTGCTCCCACCCAGGGCCGCACCGTCCATTGGACAGTGTGAGCCCTGAGTCCAGAGCGGCGGCAGCGGCATGACAGAAGGGGGCGGGGCCACCAACATCAGCGCCGCCTTCAGGAGAGACGGACGCTGTGGCACTGTAGGCTGCAGGGCGGCGGGGCCGAGCGGACGCTGCAGGGGCGGCGGCCCTGAGACCCGCCAGCACCCCCCAGCCCTCCGATCGGCTCCGGCGGCAGGGTCAGTGCCTAGATGCACCCTGAGTCCCACCCACATCCGGGAACCGGCCCGGCCTACACTCCGGTGTGCGGCCTCCGCCGGCACCGCCCACTCTCCTCCTCCATCTGGGACCACCATTCCGCCACCTGCCCCGCACACAGCCCCGCCGACAGCCCGGTGAGTGTTCTGCCCCACCAGCCTCCCCTCTCCTGTGCCCCCCAGCCTCCCCTCTCCTGTGCCCCCCAGCCTCCCCTCTCCTGTGCCCCCCAGCCTCCGCTCTCCTCTGGCCTCCAGCCTCCGCTCTCCTCTGCCCCCCAGCCTCCGCTCTCCTCTGGCCTCCAGCCTCCGCTCTCCTCTGGCCTCCAGCCTCCGCTGTCCTCTGGCCTCCTGCCTCCGCTGTCCTCTGGCCTCCAGCCTCCGCTGTCCTCTGGCCTCCTGCCTCCGCTGTCCTCTGGCCTCCTGCCTCTGCTGTCCTCTGGCCTCCAGCCTCCGCTGTCCTCTGGCCTCCAGCCTCCGCTGTCCTCTGGCCTCCAGCCTCCGCTGTCCTCTAGCCTCCAGCCTCCGCTGTCCTCTGGCCTCCAGCCTCCGCTGTCCTCTGGCCTCCAGCCTCCGCTGTCCTCTGGCCTCCAGCCTCCGCTGTCCCCTGCCTCCGCTCTCCCCTGCCTCCGCTCTCCCCTGCCTCCGCTCTCCCCTGCCTCCCCTATCCCCTGCCCTCCAGCCTCCACTCTCCTCCGGCCTCCGCTCTCCTCCGGCCTCCGCTCTCCTCCGGCCTCCGCTCTCCTCTGGCCTCCGCTCTCCTCTGGCCTCCAGCCTCCGCTCTCCTCTGTCCTCCGCTCTCCTCTGGCCTCCAGCCTCCCCTCTCCTGTGCCCCCCAGTCTCCCCTCTCCTGTGCCCCCCAGTCTCCCCTCTCCTCTGCCCCCCAGCCTCCGCTCTCCTCTGCCCCCCAGCCTCCGCTCTCCTGTGGCCTCCAGCCTCCGCTCTCCTGTGGCCTCCAGCCTCCGCTCTCCTGTGGCCTCCAGCCTCCGCTCTCCTGTGGCCTCCAGCCTCCGCTCTCCTGTGGTCTCCAGCCTCCGCTCTCCTGTGGCCTCCAGCCTCTGCTCTCCCCTGCCTACGCTCTCCCCTGCCTACGCTCTCCCCTGCCTACGCTCCTCCCCTGCCCCCTGCCTCCGCTCTCCCCTGCCTCCGCTCTTCTCCAGCCTCCGCTCTTCTCCAGCCTCCGCTCCTCTGCCTCCGCTCTTCTCCAGCCTCCGCTCTCCTCTGCCTCCGCTCTTCTCCAGCCTCCGCTCTACTCTGCCTCCGCTCTTCTCCAGCCTCCGCTCTACTCTGCCTCCGCTCTTCTCCAGCCTCCGCTCTCCTCTGCCTCCGCTCTTCTCCAGCCTCCGCTCTCCTCTGCCTCCGCTCTTCTCCAGCCTCCGCTCTCCTCTGCCTCCGCTCTTCTCCAGCCTCCGCTCTCCTCTGCCTCCGCTCTCCTCCAGCCTCCGCTCTCCTCTGCCTCCGCTCTTCTCCAGCCTCCGCTCTCCTCTGCTCTCCTCTGCCTCCGCTCTTCTCCAGCCTCCGCTCCTCCTCTGCCTCCGCTCTTCCTCTGTCTCCGCTCTTCTCCAGCCTCCGCTCTTCTCCAGCCTCCGCTCTTCTCCAGCCTCCGCTCTTCTCCAGCCTCCGCTCTCCTCTGCCTCCGCTCTCCTCTGCCTCCGCTCTCCTCTGCCTCCGCTCTTCTCTGCCTCCGCTCTTCTCTGCCTCCGCTCTTCTCTGCCTCCGCTCTTCTCCAGCCTCCGCTCTCCCCTGCCCTCCAGCCTCCGCTCTCCCGTGGCCTCCAGCCTCCGCTCTCCCGTGGCCTCCAGCCTCCGCTCTCCTGTGGCCTCCAGCCTCCGCTCTCCTGTGGCCTCCAGCCTCCGCTCTCCTGTGGCCTCCAGCCTCCGCTCTCCTGTGGTCTCCAGCCTCCGCTCTCCTGTGGTCTCAAGCCTCCGCTCTCCTGTGGCCTCCAGCCTCTGCTCTCCCCTGCCTACGCTCTCCCCTGCCTACGCTCTCCCCTGCCTACGCTCTCCCTGCCTACGCTCTCCCCTGCCTACGCTCTCCCCTGCCCTCCGCTCTCCCCTGCCTCCGCTCTTCTCCAGCCTCCGCTCTTCTCCAGCCTCCGCTCTCCTCTGCCTCCGCTCTTCTCCAGCCTCCGCTCTCCTCTGCCTCCGCTCTTCTCCAGCCTCCGCTCTCCTCTGCTTCCGCTCTTCTCCAGCCTCCGCTCTCCTCTGCCTCCGCTCTCCTCCAGCCTCCGCTCTCCTCTGCCCTCCAGCCTCCGCTCTCCTCTGCCCTCCAGCCTCCTCTCTCCTCTGCCCTCCAGCCTCCGCTCTCCTCTGCCCTCCAGCCTCCGCTCTCCTCTGCCCTCCAGCCTCCGCTCTCCTCTGCCCTCCAGCCTCCGCTCTCCTCTGCCCTCCAGCCTCCGCTCTCCTCTGCCCTCCAGCCTCCGCTCTCCTCTGCCCTCCAGCCTCCGCTCTCCTCTGCCCTCCAGCCTCCGCTCTCCTCCTGCCTCCGCTCTTCTCCAGCCTCCGCTCTCCTCTGCCTCCGCTCTTCTCCAGCCTCCGCTCTCCTCTGCCTCCGCTCTCCTCTGCCTCCGCTCTCCTCTGCCTCCGCTCTCCTCTGCCTCCGCTCTTCTCCAGCCTCCGCTCTCCTCTGCCTCCGCTCTTCTCCAGCCTCCGCTCTCCTCTGCTTCCGCTCTTCTCCAGCCTCCGCTCTTCTCCAGCCTCCGCTCTTCTCCAGCCTCCGCTCTTCTCCAGCCTCCGCTCTCCCCTGCCTCCGCTCTCCCCTGCCTCCGCTCTCCCCTGCCTCCGCTCTCCCCTGCCTCCGCTCTTCTCCAGCCTCCGCTCTTCTCCAGCCTCCGCTCTTCTCCAGCCTCCGCTCTCCTCTGCCTCCGCTCTTCTCCGGCCTCCGCTCTTCTCCGGCCTCCGCTCTTCTCCGGCCTCCGCTCTTCTCCGGCCTCCGCTCTCCCCTGCCTCCGCTCTTCTCCAGCCTCCGCTCTCCTCCAGCCTCTGCTCTCCTCCAGCCTCCGCTCTCCTCTGCCTCCGCTCTTCTCCAGCCTCCGCTCTCCTCTGCCTCCGCTCTTCTCCAGCCTCCGCTCTCCTCTGCTTCCGCTCTTCTCCAGCCTCCGCTCTTCTCCAGCCTCCGCTCTTCTCCGGCCTCCGCTCTTCTCCGGCCTCCGCTCTTCTCCGGCCTCCGCTCTTCTCCGGCCTCCGCCTTCTCTCCGGCCTCCGCTCTCCCCTGCCTCCGCTCTTCTCCAGCCTCCGCTCTCCTCCAGCCTCTGCTCTCCTCCAGCCTCCGCTCTCCTCTGCCTCCGCTCTTCTCCAGCCTCCGCTCTCCTCTGCCTCCGCTCTTCTCCAGCCTCCGCTCTCCTCTGCTTCCGCTCTTCTCCAGCCTCCGCTCTTCTCCAGCCTCCGCTCTTCTCCAGCCTCCGCTCTCCTCCTGCCTCCGCTCTCCCCCGCCTCCGCTCTCCCCCGCCTCCGCTCTCCCCCGCCTCCGCTCTCCCCCGCCCTCCTGCCTCCGCTCTTCTCCAGCCTCCGCTCTTCTCCAGCCTCCGCTCTTCTCCAGCCTCCGCTCTTCTCCAGCCTCCGCTCTTCTCCAGCCTCCGCTCTCCTCTGCCCTCCAGCCTCCGCTCTCCTCTGCCCTCCAGCCTCCGCTCTCCTCTGCCCTCCAGCCTCCGCTCTCCCCTGACCCCTCCCTCCTCTAACCCCTCCAGTTTCTGCCTCCTCCCTCCTCTGCCTCCTCCCTCCTCTGCCTCCTCCCTCCTCTGCCTCCTCCCTCCTCTGCCCCCTCCAGCCTGTGCTGCACTCACTGCTGACCACTGAGCCACCGCACTCACTGCTGACCACTGAGCCACCGCACTCACTGCTGACCACTGAGCCACCGCACTCACTGCTGACCACTGAGCCACCGCACTCACTGCTGACCACTGAGCCACCGCACTCACTGCTGACCACTGAGCCACCGCACTCACTGCTGACCACTGGCCCACCGCACTCACTGCTGACCACTGGCCCACCGCACTCACTGCTGACCACTGGCCCACCGCACTCACTGCTGACCACTGGCCCACCGCACTCACTGCTGACCACTGAGCCACCGCACTCACTGCTGACCACTGAGCCACCGCACTCACTGCTGACCACTGAGCCACCGCACTCACTGCTGACCACTGAGCCACCGCTCTCACTGCTGACCACTGAGCCACCGCTCTCACTGCTGACCACTGAGCCACCGCTCTCACTGCTGACCACTGAGCCACCGCACTCACTGCTAACCACTGAGCCACCGTATACTCACAATTACTTTCACAGCACTCCCCTATTACTAAATAAACTATATATAGATTCTAGACTACCCGATTCTTTAGAATCGGGCCACCATCTAGTATAGTATATACACACACTGTCACACACACACAGTATATACACACTGTCACACAGTATATACACACTGTCACACACACACAGTATATAGTATATACACACACTGTGACACACACACAGTATATAGTATATACACACACTGTCACACACACACAGTATATAGTATATACACACACTGTCACACACACACAGTATATAGTATATACACACACTGTCACACACACACAGTATATAGTATATACACACACTGTCACACACACACAGTATATAGTATATACACACACTGTCACACACACAGTATATAGTATTTACAGACTGTCACACACAGTATATACACAGACTGTCACACACACACACACACAGTATATAGTATATACACACTGTCACACACAAGTATATAGTATATACACACACTGTCACACACGCACAGTATATAGTATATACACACTGTCACACACACAGGATATACACACACAGTCAGACACACACAGTATATAGTATATACACACTGTCACACACACACACAGTATATAGTATATACACACTGTCACACACAGTATATACACAGTCACACATACACAGTATATAGTATATACACACTGTCACACAGACACAGTATATAGTATATACACACACTGTCACACACACACACACAGTATATAGTATATACACACTGTGACACAGACACAGTATATAGTATATACACACACTGTCAGACACACACAGTATATAGTATATACACACACTGTCACACACACAGAGTATATAGTATATACACACTGTCACACACAGTATATACACACACTGTCACACACACAGTATATAGTATATACACACACTGTCAGACACAGTATATACACACACTGTCACACACACACAGTATATAGTATATACACACACTGTCACACACACAGTATATAGTATATACACACACTGTCAGACACAGTATATACACACACTGTCACACACACACAGTATATAGTATATACACACACTGTCACACACACACAGTATATAGTATATACACACACTGTCAGACACACACAGTATATAGTATATACACACACTGTCACACACACAGAGTATATAGTATATACACACTGTCACACACAGTATATACACACACTGTCACACACACAGTATATAGTATATACACACTGTCACACACCCACTATATAGTATATACACACACTGACACACACAGTATATAGTATATACACACACAGTATATAGTATATATACACACTGTCCCACACAGTTATACACACTGTCACACACACACAGTATATAGTATATACACACACTGTCACACACACACAGTATATAGTATATAGACACTGTCACACACAGTATATACACAGACTGTCACACACACACACAGTATATAGTATATACACACACTGTCACACACACAGTATATAGTATATACACACACTGTCACACACACACAGTATATACACACTGTCACACACAAGTATATAGTATATAGACACTGTCACACACAGTATATACACAGACTGTCACACACACAGTATATAGTATATACACACACTGTCACACACACAGTATATAGTATATACACACTGTCAGACACAGTATATACACACACTGTCACACACACACAGTATATAGTATATACACACACTGTCACACACACACAGTATATAGTATATACACACACTGTCACACACACACAGTATATAGTATATACACACACTGTCACACACACACACAGTATATAGTATATACACACACTGTCACACACACACAGTATATAGTATATACACACACTGTCACACACACAGAGTATATAGTATATACACACTGTCACACAGTATATACACACACTGTCACACACACAGTATATAGTATATACACACTGTCACACACACCCACTATATAGTATATACACACACTGACACACACCAGTATATAGTATATACACACACTGACACACACAGTATATAGTATATACACACTGTCCCACAACACACACACACAGTATATAGTATATACACACACTGTCACACACACACAGTATATAGTATATACACACACTGTCACACACACAGAGTATATAGTATATACACACTGTCACACAGTATATACACACACTGTCACACACACAGTATATAGTATATACACACTGTCACACACCCACTATATAGTATATACACACACACACACACAGTATATAGTATATACACACACTGACACACACAGTATATAGTATATACACACTGTCCCACACAGTTATACACAAAGTCACACACACACACTATATAGTATATACACACACTGTCACACACACACAGTATATAGTATATACACACTGTCACACACAGTATATACACACTGTCACACACACACATAGTATATAGTATATACACACACTGTCACACACACAGTATATACACACACTGTCACACACACAGTATATAGTTATACACCACTGTCACACACACAGTATATAGTATATACACACACTGTCACACACACAGTATATAGTATATACACACACTGTCACACACACACAGTATATAGTATATACACACACTGTCACACACAACACACAGTATATAGTATATACAACTGTCACACACAGTATAACCAGTGTCACACACACACACAGTATATAGTATATCACACACTGTACACACACAGTATATAGTATATACACACACTGTCACACACCACAGTATATAGTATATACACACTGTCACCACAAGATATACACACACTGTCCACACACACAGTATATAGTATATACACACTGTCACACACACACAGTATATAGTATATACACACTGTCACACACACACAGTATATAGTATATACACACACTGTCACACACACACATATAAGTATAACACACACTGTCACACACACAGTATATAGTATATACACACACTGTCACACACACAGTATATAGTATATACACACACTGTCACACACACAGTATATAATACACACTGTCACACACACACGTATATAGTATATACAACACTGTCACACACACACAGTATATAGTAATAATACACACACCATAGTCACAGCACACACACAGTATATAATATATAATAAAACACACTGTCCACACACAGATACACATGTCAACACACACGTATATAGTATATACACACTGTCACACACACACAGTATATAGTATATACACACTGTCACACACACACAGTATATAGTATATACACACTGTCACACACACACAGTATATAGTATAACACACTGTCACACACACACAGTATATAGTATATCACACACTGTACACACACACAGTAATAGTTATACACACTGTCACCACACACAGTATATAGTATATACACACACTGTCACACACACACAGTATATAGTATATACACACACTGTCACACACACACAGTATATAGTATATACACACATGTCACACACACACAGTATATAGTATATACACACACTGTCACACACACACAGTATATAGTATATACACACACTGTCACACACACACAGTATATAGTATATACACACCTGTCACACACACACAGTATATAGTATATACACACTGTCACACACACACAGTATATAGTATATACACACTGTCACAACACACAGTATATAGTATATACACACTGTCACACACACACAGTATATAGTATATACACACTGTCACACACACACAGTATATAGTATATACACACTGTCACACACACACAGTATATAGTATATAACACACTGTCACACACACACGTATATAGTATATACACACTGTCACACAACACAGTATATAGTATATACACACATGTCACACACACACAGTATATAGTATATAACACACTGTCACACACACAGTATATAGTATATACACACACTGTCACACACACACACAGTATATAGTATATACACACTGTCACACACACAGTATATAGTATATACACACATGTCACACACACACAGTATATATAATACACACTGTCACACA